>LOEQ01005332.1:14011-67715 GCA_001685075.1 Bramus lutescens
TGCTTAAATGAATACAATTTGTGTGTTGTTATTTCGGGTGTAAAGCTAACCGTGCGGGAGCCAGGCTGGACGAAAAGCAGGCCTGCTCCCCTTTCACTACAACAAAAAGTTTAAAATATGATTAGAGACTCATTGTTTACAAATGCTTCAGGGAAGATGGAGGATGAAACAAGCAATAGGAACAGTGTTCATATCTGGGGCCTTAATAAAATAGAAGGGATTAGTAGTATTGTCAACGAACACTCTTCATTCTTCCATGGTCCTTGTATATCTTCCAACAGAAGGTGTGGCCCAAATTAAAGGTGCGCCTTCCAGCCTCAAAATCTGGATGAAAAATGTGCCCTTCATATCTGGATTATAATTCAATTCAGATAGAGTTAAGTTGACAACCAGGAATAACCATTGCAGACTCTGAACCTGAAATGATGATTCACAAAGTCTTCAGGTCCTTTCTTGAAACTTTCTTAGAGTAGCGTTACAGTTCAGCAATCTTCGTATCCAGTTGATTTCCTCTTCCACAGCCTGGACTGTCCTGAGGGTGTCTTGTTTCTTTCGGACTACACTTCCTTGTTTCCTGTATTCCTGGCAGACATTTCATCTTTACACCTCCTTCAATTCTTTTACTTTTCTTTCTAATACATATTTATGAATGTAGCTGTGAAATTACCTGTCATAAAAATTTTAGCTTACATACATATTCTTTTTTCAAATATAAATATATATTGAAATATATAGGAAATACATTTTAATTTTATGTGTTACATTTCACTTTTTAATATCATAAAACTATCATATTTCAAAAAAGTTAACTTTTTAAATTTCCTTGTGTTTTAATATTATTCATTGATATTATTCCTTTAAAGACAATATTCTCTGTGTTTCGAAAAAGAATGTTAAGACTGACATTGTCCTGAATACTTACAATCCTCACAGGAAAACCTGAGAAAGGAAGGTGAGCGAGGACAGACTAAGCAAAAGTGTTAGCTTGACTAAAAATCAGACAAAATAACAAATAGAATACCAAATTATTCATGTTTTTCCAAATAAATAAGCATTTTATTTAAAAAAACAAATTCATATAAAATTTTAAATAATTTATAAAGTTTTACATGGATATTAAAGAAGCATTTACCTTAGTTTATTGATAAATATTAATAATATTATTTTCATTTTTAAGTCCTTTTTCACTTATTCTCTACAGCTAATGTATTTATTCCATATTGATATTTAATGCTTAAATCAGTTTTAATACAACTATCTACTTTTGTTAATGAACATATTTATGCTACTTATATTTATGGTAACATTTAACACCGGTTTTCCTGAACTTTATTTCTAAAATTTCTCACATATACTTAATAATTTCTCATTAAATTGTTATTTTGATTGTGCTCATGAAGCAGGATATTATGTAACCTAGCATAGTCAGGAGTTTGTCATATTACCTAGGATTACTTTGAACTCCTGGTATGTGTAACATCCTATGCCAATATGTCAAATTTTTCCTTTTTTCAATTGTGTAATTTAACTGCTGATCAGCTATGTGATTCTTATTGTATGTTTTAAACATTTGCTATTTAATTATTTCTAAATATATTATAAAATAATATGACATTTTTCTGCAAAAGTTTTTGACTTTCCTCCCTTTTATTATTGTCTCTCTTGCTTCCTTCTTTTCTTCACATGTTATATTCTACTTTCTATTCTATTTTCAATAGGCTTTAGTATAATTGCATGGGGGTGATGTAATTTTCTAAATATAGTACCTTCTAATGTTTCATACTTTCCTTTATTCTGTCTAATTATTGAAGCATTTAAGGATAAATTTATTCTTCTCACCATAGGTTTATTTTAAGTATTGATTAATATTGATGAGTATACAAATATATGTCAACATAAACTCTATTATAAATATATTATTAATTTTTTCCATAATATTCATAGAACAGAAATTATTTAGCTACACATAGTTAAAGTAAAGTGTCCTAAGGTATATCACTTTAAATATATTCATGTTATTTTGACATATTCTTGAGGAATCCATTGAAATTTTCACGTCAGCAGAGTCCAGCACTAATATTTTGGTAATAAATCAGTCGAGAAATGAAGTTTCACTAAAACTATAATATGTGAAAGAAATATTTATATCAGGGAAGTATAAATCTTGTCCACCTTGATTCACCTTGTTTAAAATAAAATGAAGCATAAGCAGAAAATAAGCATATTTTTTAAGAATTATGAGTCAATAATAGAAGGCAGGTATTAATCTGTCACCATCAATTACATGTATAGGCAACATATAATTGAATAAATGTTTTAGTATTTTATTTAAATTATCTGCTACAAGCTCAAATGTGTAGCTTGAACAGCTACAAGCAATTGTGTAATAGGTAATGTTTTATCAAAATAAAGTTACTAAAAACTGTATGTGATGAGTAGACTGAGTGACATAGAAAAGTTAGCCAGAGTATTAGCATAACAAATACCCGCTTCATAACCATATAGCACCCAATGCTCATATCTAAGCAACTTGATATTTTTTCAAAATATACAATTTCATGGTTCTTTTGTAGGAGCATGTTTGCATGTGTTCTAATATGTCAACATCCCCAAATTCACTGTTTATTTCAGTTCACATATTTATTTCAAGAAGCTTAGTGTAGTATTCCATGCTTCGTTAATTTTATTTTATATCAAAATGAATAATTCACACTTATTTGTTCCTTATGTTTTATTTTTTCTTCTTTATAAACTTTTTTTTTCATTTTAAACACAGTCTTCTGTCGTATAATACATATCAACCATAGTTTCCTTTCTCCCTGTTTCCCAAATCTCCCATCTTCTCCAGATGGCCAAACCCCTCCCTCCTTGGTTTTCTCTTTAGAAAAAGCAGTTCGCCAGAGACAAAAAAACAAACCAAGCAAATCAAGATATAGTAATAAAGTACAAAAGCTCCCATTTGGAGTATGGATAAGGCAACTCAGTAGGTAGAAAAATAGTCTTAAGAGTAGAAGAAAGAGCATACACTAGCTCCCATTGTTAGGAAGAGCTGGTGCCAACCCATGTAGGCCCCATTCTTGATGGTTCAGTCTCTGTGAGCCCATGTGAGCCCTGCTTAGTAAATTGCTGGGTCGTGTCCTCCTGGCATCCTCTATACCCCCTGACTCCTTCAATCTTTCCTCCTATTCTTCCCTGGGCTTCCCTAGTCTCTGAAGGCAGGGACCAAATAGCCATAATTTATATTCTTAATGTCTAGTTGTGGATCTCTGCTCCAATCTGATCACAAATGTACAAAGCACAGGTCTATGAGTACAGCAAAGTAGTACTAGGAATAATTTCAAGGAATTTTTTTTTTGAGTCCCAGTCAGGTCTCTGGTCTATTAAACTCTCCAGGTTCTAGCTATCCAGACAGTGTAAGGCATGGTCTCCCTCTTGTTGTTTGGATATCAAGTTAACTAAACTTTCAATGGTTGCTTTTATGTTATGTATCACCATATTTTAGTACATCTTGCATACAGGACAGTTTGTAGGTGTTTTTGTGGTTAGGATTCTTTTTCCATAGCCTACAGTACCATCTCATGCCATAATTCATAATATTTGAAAGTATAGGCATATATTTATTTATTAATTATACAAGTATGCATTTTTCTA
This sequence comes from Bramus lutescens, assembly GCA_001685075.1. Classification (NCBI taxonomy): domain Eukaryota; kingdom Metazoa; phylum Chordata; class Mammalia; order Rodentia; family Cricetidae; genus Bramus; species Bramus lutescens. The sequence goes on from LOEQ01005332.1 coordinate 17,663, forward strand.
ATTTTTAAAATAATAGTACCTTTTAACAGTAATATAATTAATGTTTTTAGTAATAATTTTAGGCTAATTTTATTATTCACTTAAGTATATAACATTCAATACTTCAGATGAACACCATAGATTATAACTTATTAATGCCTTCATGAGAACTGTAGTTGTCCCATATATTTTCAATTAAAACTATTTCCTTAACAAATAATCTGTAATAATTAGCTTGTTACATAGATTTTGATGGATAGATCTGGTGTTCTAAAGTTGGAAATTTAAAAATTCTCAGTGCATACTTTCAAATTGTGAGAACTTCCACAATATTGGGTAAATATTATGTAAACATAGAAATCACACTTATTCACCTAACTTGATACACTATGTCCCAAGATACAGGCTCCTCAGCTTAGCCAAGTCTGTCTTGACTCTTTCCTTTCATATGAAATTCAAGTCAAATGAACTTATTTGACATTTATATACAATGGTCTTTTGCCAAATGGGCAACATTCTCTACAAGAAATACCTGACTATAGCATATTATTATCTTTACTTGTTTATCTTAATGCTAGTAAAATTAGTCATTATTAATGTGTTTGTTTCAATTTTGCAACTACATATATTTTACTTTTTATGATTACTTTTTATGATCAATATATAATGATTATATATTATAACCAATATCCCTTTGGAATATTAAGATGGATGACCCTACTTTTAGGTAAAATAGTAATAATTAGTGTGTTTTAAATATATTTGTACAGTAAACTCACTTAGCTCTTAGATTGGAATGAATTCTAATAACAAATTTACATCATCTTGCCCTAATTTCTGCATACATGCTGTCATATTTATTAAAAATATCAGATGATATAATGATCCATGATCACTAAAGCACAGTGCCAAGAATGTTATGCATTTTTAATCACAGTAATGGAAAGCTTTATTAGTCTCATTAGAATCCTTGTTATGATTTTTATATTTAGGATATTTATATGAATCATAAGAACTAACATTCTCATAGAACCATTGCAATTGTACTAAAAATTGTATTAGTATTATTTATTTTTGAATGTAATTACATGGCTCTTTGATTTAGCCTTGTTACTAAAGGTAAATATTATTATCAAGCTCCTGATTGAACATATCTTGATAATCTGAAATTAGACATCCTTTGGGAATTCACATTCAGCAATGGCCTGTGTACTCTCTTAGAGTTTCCCTTTTGTTTCTCTTAGTCACTTTATACTCCAGCAAAAGAAATCTGAATGTGATTATTTGCATATACCAACGTAGACAAAACAATTTACTTCCTGTTTTCCTTTGGAACCTACACATTGAAAATAATATAAAAACATTTTTATTGCTATTTTCTCTATAATATAAAATCTTTCCTCCATTGAGAAACACAATATATCTAATTGACTACCACATCACTTTCTATCAAATTACAATGTGACCGCAGGATGCTTTTCAATAAAATCATTACTTTCTATAAAGAATATGACAAAGATAATATATTGACAATATAATATGAGTTGTCATTTAACATATATATGCATATATTTCAGGAAGCCTCCAAAGTATATTTCCATATTACTTTTAAAAAGCCCTTTTGGGTAGCTTCTGAATATTCTCCTGAGGCTTCAACCCCAGTAAAGTCTTATAGGCAACTAAACAATACTAGGATTGGGAAAAATAGTCTTCTCTAGGGAAAAGAACACTGTAGTTGGTTGGTTTTTGTTTGTTTGTTTGTTGTTTTATTTTTGCTTTTTGTTTTTTCTCTCTTTTGGGGGGGATTGCTACACAGTTTCAAATAAATCAAACTGAGGCTTATTCTTACTTATAATTGACCAGTATCAGCTTCTCTTGTTTCTTGGCAGCTTTTCTTTCTTTTCCTTCTTTCCTTCCTTGCTTCTTTCCTTCCTTCCTTCCTTTATGTATTTTTCTTTCTTTGTTTGCTTTGTTTTTTCGAGACAGGCTTTCTCTGTTTAACAGTCTGAGTTGTTTTAGAACTAGCTCTTTCAAGCAGGCTGGCTTGGAACTCAAAGAGATCCACCTGTAATGGAATTAAAGATGTGTGCCACCACCACCTGGATTGCAAGATTTTCTTAATATCCCATCTACCACTTCTCTCTGGACTTTCTTCTTCTTACTTCTGTATATTGTACTTTCACTCCTAATCCTTGGCTACCTGTGTGGCTGGTTTGCTGGCCCCTCCTTTTCTTGCTCTTTCTGTCTTTTCTCCTCCTATTCTTGATATTATCTAGATTTCTCCTTCTATTTATTCTCTTTGCCTGCCAGGCCTGCCTATCCATTCTCCTGCCTAGTTATTGGTGCTGTAGATCTCTGTCTCTCTAGATTGTCTTTTTGTATAATCTCCACAATCATGAATTTCCATGTCTTGAAATAAAGTTTGTAACCACTCCCCGAAATGTGCTGTGAACTAAGCCCTGAGGCCTGCTTTTGCTAGGCAAGTGTGCTATCATTAAGATAATTCCCCAGTCTTCTGAGTAAATCTTGACTGGTACAATGCTTACGGAATATAATTTTTTATTGATTTTTCCCTTTCCTTAGTAGAAGTAAATAATAAGAGGAATAGCAAAACTAAATCAAAACATTATATAAACATGAAATGAATGTCACGTATGCATAGAGCAATGAGATGTAATGAATAAATAAAAAAGCCAATGATTTTAAGACTTTTTATATTTGAACATTAGAACTGAATATCAAGGTAGCAAGTACCACTTCAATTCATATTCATTAAAGATGTTCCTTGTTGTTTTAGTAATGCAATATCTATTGGATGTGCTTTTTAACTTTGAGAGACTTAAACAGTAAAACTACCAGTAAGAGGAATATTTTGTAATAAAAATGTATTTATGACATGGGAATGAATGAGGGTCTTTGCCAAATTGCTTCTGGGAAATGAGAGGGTCCTGGAATTTGCCTACATGGAACAAAGATGATTAAAAAATTCTTTGAACGTTTTTCTTCAGTTCCTTCACCTGTTCAGCGCTGAGCACTCTCAGAGCCTAAGATGTTAATGGCACACAGATTAAAGTTACCAAGACTTCTAGTTTCATTCAACCATTTCCAATTGGAGCCCCAGGCCTGAATCTCTCACACGTACAACCAGTACAGCAGCGCTGTGAGAGATAAATAAGTAGAAAATGGAAACAGGAAAGGCAGAGTGGGTTTTGAGGAGACAGGCTGAGTGAGCACACCACAGAGCCTCCAGCTACTAACTGCTCTAACTGTGATGGTGGCTGAGAAGAGGTGATATTGCACCTTGTTCTTTGTGACAGACAGATTTAGACAGGTTCTAAAGGCCAGAAGGTAGCTTTAAAATTAAATGGCAAGCAGATTCTATGAGTATGAAAAGAGTGTTTGCTGTCACTCTCTGCGTAAAGTGTTGATAACATAACATACCAGTCATCATCTGTTCTGTAAAACACTTATTCAAAAAGAAAAAAAAATCACTGTTAAAAAAAAAAAACAAAAAAACAAAAACAAGCAACTGCAAGGAGCAGGCTTATCTGATACTCGAGAGGGAACACGTAGATAAACCAGCATATAGAAACTTCTACTAGGAAATCTGGGCCATGTCTGAAGTAGGACTCAGAATCAGAGGGCTCCTGAAAACAGGTTATGACGTCATTGTTTATAACATATTTGGCACTTGTACAAATATAGCCTGACTTGTTCTCAACCTACTTCACGGCTTGCACACATGAGCTAAATCTCTCTACCATTATTTTACTACAAGAAAATTTGTATTTCTGTGAATTTCACAGAATTTATTGGTCTTCTGTTCAATCTAAGGCACTGGAGTTTCATAGATTACCTCTATAATCTAAAATAAAAATTGTAAAAAGTCAGCTCTCATGATGCTTATGTCCAATGTAGGTGTATTGGAAAGAGGTGAATAGAATAGAAAAATAACCATAAACTGTTATTTTGTAATTTTCTAGTTAATAGTCCAAAGAAGGTGTTAAAAAGCATGTTGCTTTTATATTTTTGAGTCATTTCTTTAGAACCCACTACAAATTTTCTAGTTAAAGTAAGTAATTTTCACAGTTTTGATGAAAATGGGAGACTAGCTGTTAAGTGTATTTGTCTAGCATTGATCACGGTGGATAATGGTTTTTGGATTTTATTTGCCAGAATTTTATTTAGTATTTTTGCATCAATGTTCATGAATAAGAGTGGTCTGTAATTCTCTTAATAAAATTTTTCTGTGGCTTGTGTATCGGGTAATTGTAGCCTCATAAAAATGTTTAGCAATGTCCTATTTCTATTGTGTGGAATAATTTTAGGAGTACTGGTATTAGTTCTTCTTTGGAAATCTTGTAGAATTTTGAGCCGAAACCATCTTGTCCTAGGATTTTTTTTGTGTGATGAATTTTTCTCTTTTTTCAGAAGTTATGAGTATGTTTAATTTGCTTATCTGATCTTGATTTAATTTTGGTAAGTGATATTTGTCCAGAAAAATGTCCATTTCTTTTAAGTTTTCGCATTTTGTGGAGTATAGATTTTTCAAAATATGACCTGATGATTCTCTGGATTTCCTCTGTGTCTGTTGTTATATCCCCATTTTCATTTCTGGTTTTGTTAATTTGGATATTCTCTCTCAGCCTTTGGTAAGTTTCTATAAATGTTTATCTATTACGTTGGTTTTCTTACAGAACAAACTTTGTCTCATTTATTGTTTGTATTGTATTCTTTGTTTATATCTTGTTGATTTCAGCTCTCAATTTGATTATTTCCTGCCATCTAGTTCTCCTGGGTGAGTTTGCTTCCTTTTGTTCTTACATTTTCAAATGTTCTGCTAATTCACTAGTGTGTGATTTTTCCAGCTTCTTTATGTAGTTATTGAGTGTTATGAACTTTCCTCTTAAACACTGCTTTCATTGTGTCTCATAAACTTGGGTATGTTGTATGGTCATATTCATTGAATTTTAGGAAGTCTTTAATTTCTCCCTTTACTTCTTTCTTGACAAATTAATGATTCAGATGAGCATTGTTTAATTTCCATGTGTTTTTTTTTTGGCTTTCGGAATTAGTATGGCTGTTAAATTCTAGTTTTAAGTCACGGTGATCTGATGAGATACATGGGGTTATTCCAATATTTTGTATCTGTTGAGGTTTGTTTTGTTATTGACTATTTGGTCAATTTTTTAAAAGGTTCTACAAGGTGCTGAGAAGAAGTTATATTCTTTTATGTTTGGATGGAATATTCTATAGATGTCTGTTAAGTCCATTTGTGTCACACCATCTGTTAGTTCCTTGATTTCTCTCTATTTTTTGTCTGACTGACCTGTAAAAGTGGTAAGAGTGGAGTGTTGAAGTCTCCCACTATTAGGGTGTGGGGTTTAATGTATGATTTAAGTTTTAGAAGCGTTTCTTTGGTGTATGAGGGTGCCCTTGTATTTGGGGCATAGATTTCAGTATTGAGAATTCCTCTAGAGAGATTTTTTTCTTGTGACTAATATGAAATGTTCTTTGTTGTCTCTTGTGAATGATTTTAGTTTAAAGTCTATTTTGTTAGGTATTAGGATATCTATACCAGCTTGTTTCTTAGGTTCATTTGATTAGAAATTTTTTTCCCAACCCTTAACTCTGAGGCGATGTCTGTCTTTGAGGTTGAGCTGTGTTCCTTGTATGCCTCAGAAGGAAGAATTCTGTTTTCGTATCCAATCTATTAGCCTGAGTCTTTTAATAGGTGAGTTGAGTCCATTTACAGTAAGAAATATTAATGACCAGTGATTGCTGTCTCCTGTTAATTTAGTTTTTATTGTTGGTGATGTTAATTTGTGTTTTTCTCTTCTTTGGTACTTGCTGCTGTGAGATCATAAATTTTCTGTGTTTTTGTTGCTGTAGCTAACTGGTTTAGATTCCTTGCTTGAGGTTAGTTCTGCAAAGATTTCTGGCTCTGATTTTCTCCTCCAAAGTACCAGACTTGGGTGTGCCCAGACCCGCAGAGGGTGTGGCTCAGCCCTATTCCTTCATGGGTCCCAGACTCACTCACGGACCCACAGGTTTTCTGGTTCCTATCTACTCCCTTAGAGGTCCCAGAACGAGGCCTGGACCCACAGAGGTCCTGGATCAGGCCAAGTTTCTCTGTAGTCACAGAGAATCATGCCAAGACCAGCAGAGGTCCTGGCTCAGGTCTACTTCCTTGAAGGTCCCAGATATATACTTGGAACTGCAGTGATCTCTGGCGCTGGCCCACTTGCTCAGCAGTTGCTTCCCTGTACCTGCTCCTATGGAGTTCACTATCTGAGGTCTGCTCTGGCCCAGGTGGGTGGTTTAGTCCTGATTCCACAAATGTCCCTGGTCTATATGCACTTCTACTCCCATGGATTTCACTGTCCCAGGCCCACTCCAGCCCAGGTTGCTGGCTCAGTTCTGCTCTTATGGAGTTGGCTTTCTCAGGCCTGCTCTGGCCTAGGTCACTAGCTAAGTCCTTCTGTGCAGTTCACTGCCTCAGGACTGCTCTGGCCTAGATAGCTGGTTCAATCCTATTTTTCTCTCTTAATGATGGCAGAAGATACAAAAAAATCCTAAACTAGTTCAGAATTATGTATAATAAACAGTTATTTATTTAGGGGAGACTCACAGATCACTGTCTTAGGTCAGAGTCCTCTGCATGAATGGGAAGCAGGAACAGAGTCTAGCACACAGAAGCAAGATCTGGAAGCAAGAGAACAAGCACAAGCTTTAAAGCTGCATTTATAATACTAGAGACAACACTCAAATGGGCTGGTATCTTAAAGGCTATTGGCTAAAAGAGCTGAAAGACATTCCACAGTACCTGCCTTTTTGTTTAAATAAGAGTTCTAAACCCAATAAAAATCTATATACACTAGGAACAGATATCAAGTATAAGATTAGAGTTACAATCAGTGCAAACAATATTAAACAAGGAACATATGCTAAATATTTTTATAAACATTCTATACTAAAGAGTATAAATCTTGTGTTGGAAATGGCTTGGCTAGATCATAAGATGATGGTTGACTATCTAATCTTCAACCCCATCACAAGCTTGAGAAGGGAGATAATATTACTTGAGTAGGCAGAAAGTGCAATCAAGCAACTTCCAAAATGTGCAGTAGATGACAGAGACAACTGGCTGCCTGAGCAATCACCCAAAATCTTGTGCAAAGTTAACACAACCAACTTTGACTAAGGCCTAGAATAATGGTCAGACAATTTTCAGAGGCAGGAAAATTTTCAAAATCACCTTACCCTGTCTGGGCAAGGTTTGACAGTCTTTTTTCTTGTATCCTGCTTGTCCAGTCCAGACATTATGCACTTTGTCAGTGGTCGAGGCATAGACAGTTTCTTATCCAAAGGCCAGTTGTGCCAAGAAGAAAACAAACTATAAGTGGAGTGTCTTTGGTGTTCAACACTCTCTTGGGAAAGATCAATGCTGCCAGGAGCAATCATGTCTCACATCAACAGAATCCTAATTTATTTAAATACCATGTTCTACAGATCTTTGAAGTGGTTAAAGGTTACCTATCCATGCATAATAAAATCTCTATGCATCCAAAGAACCTAATTAGTCTGACTAAAAGTATAACAAGCATAAATGACTATTGACCTATATTCAATACCTACATAACTTAAAGATTAAGACTTCATATCAGAATATTAAATAATCTTTAAACAACTATACAGTAAAAGAGGACAATGACCTCAAAATGTAAAAAATGTATAAATATCTTGATCAGAGGTAGAAATATATATTGTAATAAAATAAATATCTCATAAAATTGTTTCAATATACAAAATGTCTTAAAGAGAGGTAGAAACAGGCATACATACAATATGACAAAATAACTTTGCATAGGTGTACAGATATTGTAAACAGAAATAGTCACATATTCAATGTAACAAATATAATTTGAACTTGTATCAATATATAAAAATCTGTAATAATGCAAATTGTCTTAAATAATAACTCACAAGTATTCACTCTCTTACTCACTATTGTTATTAGTGTAAGTTCACACTAATCTACCTCTTTTTTGAGATCTCTGGGTCTATATAATTTCCACCCCAACTCCCAACCCTATATGAATAATAATGCTCCCCTAAATAGTGTCCCTAACTGTAAGGATAAACTTTGTTGGGAGAGGGGACATTAACTTCTAGAATTGCTTCCAGCTGTCATGGGGGCGATTTTTTTTTCCTATGGGATCCTGTAAAGGTAAATAATGATAAAGTTTCAAGATTGCTGGTTTTCATAATAGCAGATGGTCTCTGAGTATTTGATAGTGATTTTTTTTTTGAAGTTCTTATTTGGAGTTCTGGCTAGAACATTGTAAGAAAGTGCAACATTTCTGCAGCTAGTAGTAGTAGCACTATCAGCATCATAATGTCATATCAACCAGATGGAGTAATTGCTGTGGGGGGGCATCTTCTTCCTTGAAGATTCAAAAATTACTGCAGGAAAATCTACTGTTCATTGTTAAAAACTTAAACATTATTCATATAAAAATATATTCCATTAAAGATAAAACATAGACAAACTTGGCATGAAGAAAAGTAAAATGTTTCCTTAAAATCTGTCTTCTTTCTGCCTCATACGAGATGACTCTTGATATGAGGCAGAAGTTCTGAATTTTTAATTTAATAACATAGTTGCATTTAGAGAAGGGTAGCCATTTTCCAATTCCAAATCCAGCTCTTATTTTTAATTAGACATGTATATATGTGCAGATAATCAAATTTTACCATGCAGATGAAACAGCATCATAATGGTGAAAAGATAGCTATCCAGAAGGAATCAAAAAGCAAACAGAAAATTGACTTATGATGCTGTTTTGTCTGCATGATAAAACTTTCCTTCAAAGACAATCAAAGAATCCTACCCCATCCCTTATGAGGTTTCCTTACCACCTGATTTGTTGTCCCCTCTGTGGGTGAGCTGTCATTTCTCTTTTTTAAGAGGTTTGTCTTTTTCAAACCAAATTTTTATCAATTTTGATGATATCCATAGTTTTTCATCTGTCAAAACAAGATCAAACCCTTCCCCAATTTTGAATATCTTCTGATTTCGATTGTGAGGTCAGCACATTCTTGAAATACACCTGCTGATTTAATTCAGAAGTTTTTCTCTCTTAACAAATGTCTCTCTGCTGCTGTTGCTCCTTTCTCATTAGAGTTAAGAAAATGAAAATTAATAAATCATTATGCAATCTGTTTCTGGGGGTATTTTTCATCCCTCTCTGGTTGTATAGCATATCTTTTATAGGTCAATTTGATCTTTCTACAACTGCCTGACCTGTATGATTATTTGGTATACCTGTAATAAGCTTTATATTATGAAAGGAAAAAAAGGTTTCATTTTCTTAGAGACTTTTGCTGGACAATTTTCTGTCTTTATTTGTACAATCATGGGTACATGATGGTCATAACTTCTAATGAATGCCTGATTACTGTTTCAGCCTTTTCTGAGCTCAAGGCTGTTGCTCATTAAAATCCTGAATAAGTGCCAGTGATTTGGTGTATATATTGTATTTTCCAGATTTTGTAAAGTGAAACCCATCTGTCTGTCAAAAGTCATTCCTTTGATAACCCTTTGGATTAGTCCTTGCAAGTAGTGTTGTTTGGTTATAATCAGAACAAGCAGGACATCTCTTTATAATCTCCTTATCTTGTTGCCATGTAATAGAAAACTCTTTCTTTAAACCTTTGCAGTTGACATGATATTTATTATGAAATTCTGAGATATTTAGCACACTTTCAATCAGAAAATGATCAATTTCTACATTACCTTGAGCTAGAGGGCTTTGCAGACCTACATGGGATTGTTTGTGTGTTATGTATATGGGTTGAAACCTATTCCTGAGTATATCTTGAACCTTTATGAATAATGAAGTCAATTCTGTATCATCTAGTATAAATTCAGCAGTTTCAGTATGCAAGACAATTCTTTCTGCATATTGTGATTCAGTAACTATATTGAGAGGTTCTTTAAAATCCCTTAGTACCATGGGAATAGCATATAATTCAGCCTTTCAGGAAGAATTATAAGTGCTTTGTTCCACCTTACTTTATTTTTTTTGATTTGTAAAGTGCCTTTTATGATTTGTGTCAGTATAAAATATGCAGGCTAGAGTTATTGGTGCATCACATATAATTTGGAGAAGAATCCTAGTAGTTATCTTTCTAAGGTTAAATCTATCACTTTGGGCATAATTCCTATTAATTTCTCTCAAGAAATTAGCACAAGTTCTTTACCATGGTTCATTGTCTTCCCTTGAATTTTTAATTTCATCAGGCACTATAATCTCTGCTGGGTCTATACCTACAAATTGACAACTCAATTTTTCTTTTATAATTAATTTAGAGATGTTTTCCAAATAAGTTTTTTTTACGTGGTTTATGTGGTAAAAAGATCCATTCTAAGATAAAGGATTGAAAGTCCTGTGAGGGAAATTATAGAAGAAAATATGACTAGAACACAATTAATATTTAGATTCACTCTATCTATATGCGCCTCCTGTAATTTTTCTCCAATAACTATCAATTCCCTTTTTCTTCAGATGTTAATTACATGGGACTGTTTAAGTCTTTGTCACCATCTAAGTTTTTGCTTAAATAAACTATTAGGTCGGGTGTCATCCCAATGGCTAGTTGTAGACTGGAAATATCTCCTAGCAATCTTTGAAAGTAATTGAGAATTCACAACATCTCCTAATCTCTGCCTTTTCTGTTCTAATTTTCTGCAAACCTATTTTGTAACCTAAATAATTGACAGAATCGCCTCTTTGTATTTTTTTCAGGAACAATTTTTAATCCCAATTTAGGCAAAACTTTCTTTACTTCTTCAAACATACTTTCTAAATAATCTGCATTTGAGTTATATAACAAAATGTCATCATGTAATGGTAAATTATAGACTTAAAAATTGCTTGCATATTATTTCCAATGACTGATTTACAAACATTGGCACAGAGTTGGATGATTGAGCATTCTTTGTGGGAGGATAGTCCACTGGTATCTCCTACTGGGCTGAGAATTATTATAAATAGGCACTGTGAAGGCAAATTTTTCTCTGTCCTTTTCTTATAAAGGTATCATGAAGAAACAATCTTTTAAATCAATAACTGTGAGAGGGCATCCTTTTGGTAATAGAGAAGGCAGAGGAATTCCAGACAGTAGAGGGCCCACAGGTTAATTAGCTTTTTGACAGCTCTTAGATCTGTCACCAATCCCTTTTACCAGATTTCTTTTTATCAACTAATACAGGAGAATTGCAAGGGTTGGTTGATTCTTCAATATGGTGACCATCTAGGTGCTCCTGTTCCAGCTGTTCTAAAGCCTACAGTTTGTCTTCTATTAAAGGTCATTGTTTAACCCAAAAGAGTTTCTCAGTTTACCATTTTAAAGGCAAAACCATTAGTACTTCTGAAGGTTTGCCAGTTGTTTTGTGTTCTTTTATAGCCTGAAGGGATGGTGACCTATCTTTATAGTATCTTATAATATCCTTCCCAGAAACCAGAGCTATTGGGACTGTAGGAATGCTAATCTGGGTATTCCATTGCTGCAATAGGTCACAATCCCATACATTCACTATAATATTAGCTACATATGGCCTCAGCTTTCTTTTCTGTCATTCTGGCCCTATGCATTCAAACCACCTTGTGCTTTGCTTCACATGTGATAGAGTTCAAACTTGTAAGAATTGAATCTCTGCCTCTTGAAGAGGTCATTCTGTATGCCAAGATTCTGGAGTAATGATATTCACATCTGCCCCTGTATCTAGTAATTCCTCAATTACAATGTCATTTATATGCATGCTTAGCTTTGGTCTTTAATCATTTATAGGATTCTGTCAAAATATACATTTTCTAATTCCTTCTGACACTTTTTAATTCACCCTCCATGCCTATTCCATCATCCAGAATAGTATGGCTTTTTATAGCATGCACTGGATTGTTTAATTTTCCTGGTGAGACATGCTCTCCACAGTGACTGGGAATAACTTGTTTGACACTGGGGCCTGCAAGAGGTCCCCCAAAGTGATTCCTGGTGGTATCAGGTTGCCTTTTCTGTCTCTTTTCGACCTACATTCATTAGTCCAATGTTGGCCTTTGCCACACCTCCTACATATACCAGAAGACTGAGTCCTCCTATCTTGCCATTCCTAGAGGAGACATTATTCCTAGGAATTCCCTGTCTACAGTCCTTTCTTATATGTCCTATTCTTCCGCAATTAAAATATTTGACATTTTGGTGTCTCCTCGTACTATTGGAATTCTCTTTTACCCAAGCTTCAGTACTATAGTCAAGTGTTTCAACATTCATTGTATGCATGATCCTTTCATCTATGGGTGCTGGTCTTCTCACATTCTAAGCTGGCATTTTCAAAAGTGAGATATTTAATAAGTACATGTCTAGCTTCAGGACTCTGTCACTACTACTTCTACAGTTTTAGTCAGTCTTCGTAAAAAGTCACTAAAGGGTTCTCTCTGGCCCCGTTTAACTGTGGTATATGATTCAATATTTTTCCTAGTTCTTGAATCCTGTCTCAAGCATTTAAATCTTCTATGCAACATAGAGACAAGGTGCATTCTTCCTAGTAAGCCTCTTCCTAAGGATAAGAGTAATGACCCTCACTGAGAATTTGATCCTAGATAGTCTCAATTTTTTTCCTTTACCCTGTTACTCTAAAATTTTTTCCTCTTCTTTCAAATAACACTTCCAAAGCAGTTAAGGTCTATCTTCCAGGACCACTGAGATAAATTGAAGACAGTTGTGTGGGGTTGCCTAAGTATTTGAAGCCCACATTTTCAGTATGTCCCTGACAAATGGTGAGTGCAGCCCAAAGAAACTATTGCTAGGTTAATTTCCTTTAGATCACTCATACTTATTGGTTCCCATGAATATTCTTTGACTACCGTTGGGTACTTTGTGCCAGATTGTCTTTCTGAGGAAATTATCAGATTTGCAGTTGAAACTCTATTCAAGTCATTCCATGGTCTGACATGTACTGATGAGCCTAAATAATATCCTTGTACCTCTGTCCTTGCTCATCAATTTCAATAAATTTCTCAATCTTTTCAAATCTTTTTACTACTGCCTTTTGTAAAGTGTACATCTCTCCAGTGTTCTGTTCTAATGAGGATTCCAAGGTATGAAATTTGTACAATAAACATAACATCTCATCCTTGGATGCAATTTTGATTGTGTGCATATTACCTTCCTTTAGAGATATTTTATCCATTAAGCAATCATAGCCTTTCAACAGATTCTGATAGTTAAATTCAACAGCACAAATTCTTTCAGATAATTCTGTCAAATTGATGCTGTCCCTCTCCATGGTATTGAATCATTTGTTAGTGGGATAATACTGAAAACAAAACTAATTCCTAGAATCAAATAAAAGGATGTATAAAGAAAATCACACAAGCCTTGCAGAATACCTTCAATAGTATAAGCAAAATAATTATTGAACTCCTGGGTGTTATCAGTAATTTTTTGTAGTTTTTTAGATATTACCTGTTGTAAGGCAACAATAATAAATTGAAGTAGGTGTAATAATCATTATCAGCCAGCAATTGTCACAGTTGTAGCCACATGGCTGAGAGACACAGTAGTGAAAAGCATATGTTGCTTACTTAGATACTAAAAACATATGCTTTGTTTAACAAATTAAGAGCAGTTATTAAGGTGATCAAATGATTCTGAGAGTTGTAGCCCAGAATAAAGAGAAAATACAAAATTTTCTGAAGTTTTCCATCAGTGCAAGTTGCAAACTGTGTGCATCAGAAGGACCACAGGCAGCTGTGTGTTGGCTGGTGTGTAATGCACAGAGAGGGAGCATGTGGGTCAAGAGCCAGTGAGTACTGAGCAGCAGCCTGCCTTATCTGAGGGCCAGCTAGATCCATGGGCAGGAGAATCAGTGCCCAATGTGACATGTGCCTGGTGAACTGATCCCAAAAAGTGTGGACTGGTCCCCACCAGAATATGCAAAATAATCCCACACTAGTTCAGAATTACATATAATAAATGGATATTTACTAAGGCGAGAATCGCAGATCACTGTCATAAATTATCATCCTCTGCATGAATGGGAAAAAGGAACAGAATCTTGCAGCCAGAACCAAGAGCTGGAAGCGAGAGAGCAAGCATACACTTTACAGCTGCATTTATAGTATAAGAGGCCACATCCAAGTGGGCTGGTATCTTAAAGGCTATTGGCTAAAAGTGCTGAAGGAGCTCCCACAGCATCTTAATTATTTAACAAATTGAGGAAAAGAAACAACCTGTTAGCTAGTCTTACTAACCTTAGAGTTAAAATACTTAAATAGAACTATGCATATAATAGTCTCTCCTAAAAACTATGTACATGAGAGAAAATTTCCCTTAACTCTATAAATCAGTCTTTAGTGAGTAGAATATACACTGATCTCTTCTACTAAATATGCATAGTAGCTAAGCACATGCAGTAAGCAAAGACATCAGGCTTCATTTAGCACTAAAATGTAATAACTATAAAATCCTGGGCAAATTAACTAATTCATCCTTTCTTGAGTAGTCTTAAGCATAATTTGGAAAGAATACTTAATTCATGTAACCATGACACAGTGAGTTTGTTGGCTATCATTCCATTATCCATTAATGCTCCGGGCAAATCTCCACCATTAAATATCTCAAACAGCTTCCTATCTAGTATTTTGTGTAATGTTCATTTTACCTCAAGTTTATACATTATTGCCACCATAATAAAGCAAAGCTTTCTTTTTTTTTTCAAATGTCTATCTGAATATATGGTCAGAATAAAATTTAATTTTTCAGTTTAACTCAACACTAAATCAAAGTTATTTTTCTAGTATCTATGCTGTCTGAATTTCTTGGGGGGTTGTATGTGATTTTAAAATCTACTTTAATAAATAAACCTTGCCTAATGATCAGAGTGCAAAGCTAATCACACTGGTCAGCCATACAGGTAAGGCCATGGCACATACTTTTAATCCAAGCGTTCATACTCGTTAGGCATAGAGAATGGTTGGTGGTGGTAAAAGCCTTTAATGCCAGCACTAGAGAGGATTATAAGGCAGGATGAGACAGGGACTTGCTTTCTTTTCAGTCTGAAGATTTCATAGAGGTAAGAGTTTCTAGTGGTTGACTTATTTGCTTCTCTGATCTTTCTGGATTTTTGTTAGTCGTGCTACAGGGGTGGAGTGTGTGAACAAAAGTCAATTTATAGCAAATAGGTCAACAGCAACAAAGCACCTACTCTACCAAAGCCTGAATTGTCAAACTGAGAAACTTGCTTGCTGAGCTTATTTACAGCACAACATTCACATGTTACCTAAAGATTCATTGTGACTCCAAGGCAGCTGCATCACTCGAAAGCTCATCCATAAGAACTCATAAATTGACTCTGAATGACTCTCAGGCAGTGCGGAGCCATTGGAATGCCTTCTCTCACCAACAGTTTTTACTCCTTGTATAAACTTTGGAAAAGGCCTTGTGAATTCTATTTTACAAAATGTTTGTAAGTCAAGTTGTTTAACACCCATGCCTTATAAGTTGTATCAAGCTCCTGAGGCTGATCAAGTAAGTCTCCTTCCATGAATGAATATTTAATTTCAGAGGAAGTTATTATAATATTTTGTGACCCTACTGAGGTAGCAGTTCCCTCTTTTTTCCCCTGTCATCTTAAAGCTAATATTTTAGCTGTGTATCAATAAAACACTCTTTTTTTCTAATGTAGATCCTGTCATATATTTAATTTACTTGCTTTCTACATTATTTACAAATAATATTATACTTATCCTTCAACTAAGCCCTTACTTAAAACATTGTTAATTTATCTCATCTAATATGTATTTACTATGATTCATGGACCCAATATTAACCCATTTTTACTTATTTAAAGCAATTTAATGCTGTATTTAAGTTATATAATTATTTTTCAACTAACTTTAGAAATGCTTTAGTTTTTCCATATTTATGAAGAGTATCAAAATCTCCAACTGAAAGCTTTTGAATTTGATGTGTTCTTTAAATTTTTTATAATAAAATTTTTATTTGTTCTTTTGGACCTGTTGGCTTCTGTTGGCTTCCATCTTCTCTCTATGTGTATAGCACAGTGTTCCATATATTATGTTGTCTGGGTGAATCTGATCATCTTTTGATTGATTTTATCCAGAATAAAGTTCTCCAAATCATGTTCTCAGAAATGATTTCTTCTATTTTTTCAACAAAAATGTTGATTTCACTAAACATGAGATCGTTAAACTGTTGAATTTATTTGCAATACTTATGGGTGAATATGGAGGGTTTCTTCTCCATTCTGAACTGATCACCACCTTTACAGTACCTATTTAAAATAATTCTCAGCCTACTAAGAGATATCAATGGACCATCCTCCTACAAGGAATGCACAATAGCCCCACTCTGTTTCAATACTTTGTAAGTCAGCCATTGGAAATAATACATAGGCAATTTTCTAAGTCTATAATTTACCATTATATGGATGATGTTTTGCTATCCGATTCAAACATAGATACTTTAGAAAGAATGTTTGAAGAAAAGAGAGTTTTAAAAAATGCTTCTGAAAAAATACAGAGAGGAGATTCTGTCAATTACCTAGGTTACAAAATAGGTTAGCAGAAAATTAGAACACAAAAGGCACAAATTAGCAGAGACCAGTTGCTGACTTTCAAAGATTGTTAGGAGATATTTTCAGTCTATGACTGGCTGTTGGGATAACATCTGATCTAATAATTCATTTAACCAAAACATTAGTTGGTAATAAAAACTTGAATAGTCCCAGAGAATTAACAGCTGAAGCAGAAAAGGAACTGAAATTTGTTGAGGAGAAATTATAGGAGGCACATGTGGATATGGTGAATCCATATCTTAATTGTATTCTAGTCATATTGCCTTCCAGAATTTCCTCTACAGGGATTTTAAGACAAAATCAGGAATAGGCTTTGTCCTTATATGCATAACACAAATCTGATCCCATACACATCTGCCAGTTTCTCTAGCAAAGGTAATGCAGAAATTCATCAATTTTTGATTGGAAATGTATTGAAGGCCTCAGAATTTCATAAGAAACATCATATAAATAGCAAAGGTTTATAGAAAGAGTTTTCTATTACATGGCAACAAGCTAAGGAGATTGTAAAGAGATGTCTTACTTGCTCTTTCTCTAACCAAACACTGCTAACTGCAGGGACTAACCAAAAAGGTACTAAAAGAACTAAAATCTGGCAGATGGATGTGTTCCATTTTGAAGAATTTTGAAAATTAAAATATGTATGCTTCACCATTGTCACTTATGTGGGTTTTCAGTGGGCAACTGATTTAAGTCAGAAAAGGCTGATTCAATAATCACACATTTATGTGTGGCATACCTGCACAAATAAAGACAGACTATGGTCCAGCATAATTCTCTGAGAAAATGAAACAGTTTTTTGCTTATTATAATATAAAGCATATTACAGGTATACCAAACAATCCTACAGGTCAGGCAGTTGTAGAAAGATCAAATCAAAATATAAAAGACATGTTAAACAGACAGAAAGCAATGGATAATACCCCCAGAAATGATTACATAATGTTTTATTAACCTTGAATATTCTTAATGTTAATGATAAAGGGAAAACAGCTACAGAGAGACATTGCATAATAGAAAAGTCTTCTGAATTAAATTAGCCAGTGTATTTCAAGGATTTATAGATCTCACAATGGAAGCCAGGAGGTGTGCTGTGTTGGGGAAGAGGTTTTTTTTTTCTTGTTTCCACATGAGTATAAAAGCTACCATCAAAATTAATAAAGATTTTGTTTGAAAAAGAGAAACCTCTTGAAAAAGAGAAATGACAGCTCTATCACAATGGTGACAAACATACAGGTTGTAAGGAAAACATATAGGGTTGGGGCAGGGTTCCGCTTTTGTTTTTACAGGAAAATACACATCTGCAAAAATTCAACAGACCCTGGATATTTGGATGCTGACAGAAGGGAAAATAACTATCCAATAAGGATTATCAAGAAAAAGGAATATGACTTATAAGGACAGGTGATATATATGGCTTTGGAGTTTTACACCTTCTGTCTTTTTCTAAATCCAAGCAGGTTGTTAAAAGAAAAATTCAGAGTTTCTATCTCATATCAAGAGTTGTATGGTATGGGACAGAAAGAAGAAAGAATTTAGAAAAATAAATTACATGTCTTCATACCTATTTTTGTCTCTATCATAACTTTCAGTGAATATACATGTCTGCATAAGTCTGTATAAATAATATTTATGTTTTCCACAATAAACAATGAATTTTTCTGCAGTAATATTTGAAATTTTCAAGAAGAGCATGAGGCCTCACAGCAATTCCACCTGGTTGAAATGTTGTCATGATGCTAATAACATTACGATAAGACCTGTTTTGGGTATCAGTTGCTCAAGATCGTCTAACTTGCTTAGCTGAAATAGTGGACTGTTTTACATTGTTCAGCCAGAACTCCAAATGGGAACCTCAGGAAAACCCAACCAAATACTCAGAAACTATTTGCAATTATAGCAGACAATATTCTTGAAACTTAACTATCATTTCACTTTCACAGGATCCCATAGAAACAACATCATCACCATTACAGCTGGAAGTAATTCTAGAAGACGACATCCCCCCTCCCAACAAAGTTTGTCCTCAGGATTAGGGACTTCATTTAGGGGCTAATTATAATTGGTATAGGGTTGGGGGTTGGGGGCAAAATTATGTAAGGTCAGGAATCTCTTTGAACAAAAAGGGGGAAATTGGATGGGAAAATAGATTAGTGTGAACTTACACTAATAATAATGTTGAATAATAGAGTAAATACTTGTGAGCTATTATTTATATGCACATTACAATTTGAGGTCATTGTCCTCATTTGTTGCACAGTTGTTTAAAGGTTGTTTCATATTCTAATATGAAGTCTGTCTTTAAGTTTTATAGGTCAATATTCATCCATGTTTTTCATACTTATAGTTAGACTAATCAGGTTCTTTAGATACATAGTGATTGTATTTTGCATAGATAGGTGATCTTCAACCATTTGAAAGAGAATTTATTTCCCTTCTTGGGTCTACATTGGGGTTGAAGACTAGATTGTTGTAGTTACTTTCCTTTCATGAATTGGCCACGTTATTTATTGTAAAAAACTTAAACTCATTAGGATAGGACAATTATTGAAGCATTGTTTCTTGCTTGATATTGTTTATGCTGGTTGTAATTATAATTTTAATACCCGATATTTGTTCTTATTGTATATAACTTTGTATTAAGCTTAGAAGTTTCTTATTTAAACAAAGGGGGGAGGTTCTGTAGGAATTCCTATCACCAGTAGCCTTTAAGTTACCTGTCCACATGGACATGGCCTCTTATACAATATATGCTAAATTAAAGCACATGACTGGCCTCTTTTCTGGTTGCAAGATTCAGTTGCTGTTCCCTGTTTCAGCAGAGGATTTTGATCTGTGAGTCTAACCCTAAATAAATAACCTTCTATTATACTCAATTCTGAGCTAGTGTAGAATTTCTTTAAATTGTTCTTCTTTAAGTGACATATTGAAATTTGCATGAAAATAGATGGAAATATAAAATACCATCCTGACTGAGGTAACCCAGATCTAAAAAGATGAACATGGTATATACTCACTAACAAGTGGATACCAGCTGTAGAACAAAGGATAAGGAGCCTATAGTCAATGATCCCAGCGAAACTAAGTAGCAAGGTTAACCCTCGAAAAATATATATAGATCTACCTGGAAAGGGGAAATAGACAAGATTGCCTGACAAAATTGGTACATGGGGTAGGAAGAATAGGGAGGGTAGAAGGGGAAGATGAGGGGAAAAGAGGGGGGAAGAGAACTTGAGGGAACTGATTTTTCGAGATGGAGGAAAGAGAGAAATGTGAGCAAGGAAAGAGAAATTTTGATTTGGGGAGCCATTATGGGGCTAGCAAGAAACCTGGCTCTAGAGAAATTCCCAGGAATCCATAATTATAACCCTAACCCTAGCTAATACCCTAAGCAATAGAGGAGAAGGTACCTGAACTGGCCTGGTCCTATAGTCTGACTGATGAATAACTTAAATATCATCATAGAACCTTCATCCAGCAACTGATTGAAACAGAGACAGAGATCTGCATCAGAGCACTGGACTGAGCTCCCAAAATCTAGTTGACAAGTGGGAGAAGAGAGAATATGAGCAAAGAGATCAAGACCATGATGGGTACACCCACTGAAAAAGTCTACCTGAGCTAATGGGAGCTCACCAACTCTTGCCAGACAAGCAAGGAAAAAACACAACTTCAAACTAGTCCCTCTTAACGTGGGTGACAGTTGTAGGGCTGGGGCAGACTGCGCGGCCATTGGCACCAGCACCAGGATTTATCCCTACTGCTTGTACTGGCTTTTTCATACCTCCTCTCCCTGGATGGATTCCTTGCTCAGCCTAGATATGCTAGGGAATGCCGTGGACCTTCCCAAAGCAATGTGCCTTACACACTCTGAGGAGTGGATGGGGGTTGGAGGGGCACATGGAAGAAATGGGAGGAAAGAAGTGTGTGGAAACTGTGATTAATATGTAAAATGATAAAAGATAGTTTTTTCTTTTTTAGAAAAGATAACAATTGATGTATGTATGTGTCTATGTATATACACATACATATATGAAGTGTGTTTATATACATGAAGATAAAAATCATGCACACAAGATAAATGCATTTTCAGTTTTCTTGGCTCTAAGTCAGCAGTCTTTCCTTCTATTTCTGACTTGAGACCTTTTTTTCTTTGATCAAATTGTTACTTTTTAAAATAAATCAAATAGTTTCAATTTCCTTCTATATTTTTCACCTCAGCCAAAGCAGGAAATTTGGGATGAAATTGCTCAATCTCTGAACCACAGTGAAAACTGAATCTGTAGTTTCATTATGCAGGTTGTTTTAGGAAATAAATATGAGAAAACCTACAAAATCAGGAAGATTACTATATGATCTTTTTCTCATAAGCTCCCTGACACAGGTCTTAAGACTCTTTTATTCTTGAAGATTTATACCCAAATTCAAAAGAATCTGAACCTGTGGCCATACAAAAGTAAGTTTATCTTTAGAGAATACTGTGACGCTACTTTTCCTAGGATCACCTTTTGATAAAAGTGAAGTTTTCAAGGGGTATTTTTTTCTTTATGTTTTAAGGCTATCATGAAAAACATAATCATTATTAAATAAAATCTTTTTTTCTGTTATTAATCTGTGCTTGAGGGTTACTACCCATGAATTTCACAATATATGAGGAAAGGATTCAATTTTCTACTCTGCAGAGACCTCTACTTACTGCATAACCTCGGGTTTGTTGGTAAATTTTTATGAGCCTGAATTTATAGGTAAATGGCAAAGCTAACACTAATTTTAAAAGGCGATTTAAGTATTATCTATGATAATGTAAAATTATGCAACTTAATGCAGGTATCGTAAAATTTTAATTCCATTGTTTGCTGAATATAAGTTAAGTTATTTATATTATTTTTACAATTTGAATTATTTCAAATTATATTTA
Source organism: Bramus lutescens (assembly GCA_001685075.1). NCBI lineage: Eukaryota > Metazoa > Chordata > Mammalia > Rodentia > Cricetidae > Bramus > Bramus lutescens. The sequence goes on from LOEQ01005332.1 coordinate 39,223, forward strand.
TCTGTCTACAATCTATCAATCTATCATCTATCTATTTATCTATCTATCTAATCTATCATCTATCTTCTGTATGTGTGTTTATTTGAATATCTGTATGAGTTTATGTGTACTATACACATGAATAGTCCCTGGAAACTAAATGGCCTTATCCCCTGTGACTGGAGTCAGAAGTATTTGTGAATTGACTGATGTGATACTGGAAAAAGAATCTCTTTCTTTGTGAGAGCAGTAAGCACTCATAAGCACTGAGCAACATCTATAGCTTCACCCTTTATATTTTCCTGAAAATACACTTTGAGCTCTAAATAAGAAATATTGCCTATTGCTGCATGTCTTTTATTGACTTGGACTCTGCTACCAATTAAAGGGATGACAGTTTGAAAGACCCTGTAAATAGAATGTATTGATATCCTGGCTTCTTTGCTAACTCTATTTTCTAAAAACATATTAATTCACTCTTAGAAAGTATTTTTTGGAAACTTGTCATTTTTAGAAGGCCAAACTTTTTCTTTAGAGAGAATCTCCTTGTACAATGTTGATAGGAATAACAAGTATAAGACTAAATATTCCAAGGTATAATTTGAAATAGATTAGTTTAAATATTCCATCTTACAAAACCAGAAGCCCCTCAACAAGACTGCTATTACTAAATGGCCACATTGTTAGGATCAATTTCCTCTGTGGAGACCACCTGCTATAAGCTCCATTCTATTAATAAGAACACATTCTTCATGACCTAGAATCATTAATCCACAGAGACTGCAATTACAACTATTTAAGAGGGTGGTATTCACCTTCAGGGGTACATCATAATCCTAGAACTACACATTATGTCATATATATGGACATGAAAAAGTGCATAAATTTGACTTAAACAGGGAAACTTATTTTACTTGGAAGGGCAGTGAATATGTAGGAAATGAATCTACAACAATGAATGCTCTTATTTAGAAATACATAAATTCACAAAAACTGAGGTGACCAGAGATGGAACATGACTTTCTTCAGTGTTGTTATATTATTTGGTTATATTTCCTGAACCAAACAGAAGTATAAGTCATTATGTAGGCAGAGATTGCTCGTTCATTCCCCCACTACCCAGACCCAAATAACAGTACAAAAACTACATTAATTACAACACTGTGTGACCAATAGCTTAGGCATGTTTGTATATAAGTCTCAAATCTTAAATTAATGCATTTCTGCCAATCTGTGTATCAACACAAGACTGTGGCCTACTTGTAAGGTACTGACTGGCATCTAGTATCTTTCTTCTTTGGCAGATACATGGTATCTCTCTGACTCTGCCTACTTTCTCTCTATATCTCTGTTCAGATTTCCCACCTGGCTTTACTCTACTTGAGTATTTGCCGAAACAGCTTCTTTAATAACCAATGGCAATAAAGCCTACACTTAACATAAAGAAGGGAATTCCACATTATTTTTCCTTTTCTGTCTAAATAAAATGAAGGTTTTAACTTTAACATAGTGAAATTACATATGATAAAGCAGGTATCAAGCAAGACTTAGCTACAATATTTATATCTACTTTATCTTGTATTATAACTAAGGAAAACTATAATTTTAACTATCTATTCTTCAGCTCCATCAAAGAACCCAGAAGGATACAATATTACTTAAATTAACAGTAAGTGCATTTTAAACAGTTTCCAAAACTCTAGAATTGACAGAGACATCTCATTGCCTGGGCAGCCACTAAAAGTTTTTCTGTAACACTGGGCCATCCATCTTCAAGACTCAGGACTAAACTATCCAGCAGCCTTTTCCATGAAGCAGGAAATTTGAAAGACTGTTTTTCACAGGTTGTTAGTCGCTTTCTTCAGTATCCTGCAAAATGTCTGGCACTCTCTTTCATGAAGCAAGAACTCTGAATGACTGTTTCACTTATAGGCAAGGTCAGTGGTCATTTTTTTCTGTGGATCCTGATTGTCAAGTTCATACAGCATACCATCAAACAGTACAGGCAAGAACAGTTTCTTGCCCAAATGGCTAGAAAACTCCATAAGGAGCCTCTTTATTGCATTTCGTTACCTTGAAGTACATTGGTGCTGTCAGGAGCAGATGTGTCTCACTGTCAAGAAAAGTCTCAGTTCTTAAAACATTTTAAATGCATATTCTGTAGATCTTTGAGTGTTAGGGATTATCTATCTAACTGAAATATATCTGTTTATCTTGAAACCCTAACAAACATAGCTACAGTTTGACAATTATCAATTGCTATCTATTAATCTGTATTTCTTAACTATACATTGCATTTTAAATATGTTGCACACAATACCTTAAATAACAGCAGAAATACATATAGCTTAAATTTTACCGATTAAACAAGATCCATACCAATGCAAAATATTAATCTCTATATAATATCCTCATTTCCATTAGCCATTTATAACCAACCCTTTTAAGATGAAAATAAACACTTATAAACAATCATTTTGGAAATTTGGACATTGTTTTTTCCAAACTGCTTTCTGTTGTTTTTTGGGTGTAGTATTTTTAGGGGTTTACAGAGACCTTTTGGGGGTCTGTTCCATCAAACTACATTAGTCTAGAAATAATCCACAGGTTCTCATCATCTGTGGAAACAAAAGGAGAAACTCTGTTCCAAAGTAAAATACCCTGAGACTAAATTTTGAAGTCTAGATACCATTATGTTGGTTTAATTTAGCAGCCCGTAGAATCAAATGTCTCTCTGCACTCAAAAACTTCAAAGAAAACACAATAATAAACATAATCCAGACTCTCTGTGTATATACTATCTTTATGTGGTTTATTTTTTTATTCCTTTAATCTATGACTATCTTTACTCTTTTATATTAACTTTACTTCTTTTCATAACTAACTGTACTCTTTTTTCTCTCTCTCCCAAGTCTATGTACATTTTTAAAAACACAATCACCCATTCAGAGGTTTATTTTTGTCTAAATCTGTCTTTATTGCATTTCTGAAATACTTTTCTGACAAGAAGCATTTTTAAATGGTAGGCAGTGGTCACAGTGGTCCAGAATGCTAGCTCTGCCTCTCTCAGGCTTTTAATATGGCAAAGGTACCTTTACTGTCATCTTTGGGACCACTGGGTAGGAGCCACACTCACCACCTCAACTCTGGGAAGAAGTATGCTTCACATAAACTCTTTTTATCTGAGTAAAACGTAAATCTTCTATGCAGCACACTGAGTGGTCTGGAAATTTCTTTGTGTATGGCAATGGGAATCTGCCATACTCTCCTGCTTATGCACACCTAGCAGACCCAACCTGGAAGGTGCCCAGGCAGACAGTGCTGAGCTGCTGACATGCTCTCAGCTATTTTCCTGTTTTCCTCCTTACCCTAAGCAGGTATACAAGGACAAGGACCAAAATGGGTAGCAGGCCATGCATATTAGCCCCAATTATTGGGTGCCATTTTGGAGGTGGAGACTGCTCTTTTGTTCCCTACTGTTGAAGAAGCAAATAATCAGGCAGACTATATTAATTACAAACCATTTGACCTATTAGCTCAGAATCCTTATTATTTATCACTTACATTTTAAATTAACCATTTCTATTAATCTGTGTATTGTTACGAGTGTGTGGCCTACCAGTAAGGTTCGGGCTGGCAGCTGATGACTTTCTCCTTTGTCAGGGACATGATATCTCCCTGACTCCACCTATTTCCTTTTTATATCTCTGTTTAGATTTCCCACCTGGATTTACTCCACAAGCCATTTGCGAAAACAGCTTCTTTAATAACTAATGGTAATATAATATATTAATATCATATAGAGGGGAATCCCACATCACCATTATGTTCTTCAATACTAAAATAAATGAGTTTAAGAAACAAGAAGTTTGTAATAATTTGCCATACCAACACTACCATTTTTCCATATGAATTCTGTCCTTCCTGCACCTACCTTTATTATAAATTATTAGATATTCTAGAAAAGATGCTTCCAACAATAGCTGGGTTAAGGACTGAATTAACTTGTTAACAACTTTCCAGCCAGGGTCTTGTGGTTTCCTCATGCCAGTACTTTATCAACATGTAAGTAAGCTACTATGCCAACAGACACAAGTGATTTACCATCCCTTCTGAATTTTCTTCACATTTTACTAAACAAAGAGCAACACAAAAATTATTTGATACTGTGTAAGTTTCTAGGAGAGGTAAAAACATTTTTTAGTGAATAAAACTTGAAGTATTAGTGTGGCAATTAGGAAAAGCCTTTAAAAAGATGAAGAGACAAAAAGAACTACAAAACACATTATGAAACATCAAAAATCAAAACCTCAAATTCATTAATGAGACTAAAAGAAAGAGTTCTATTAAATATCTTGCTTTAAAAAGTTCAGAAATATTCCCATTTATGTACTTGGAAGACTACAATAGAATAGAAACAATAAGGCTATTAAAGGTAATGACTTTGAAACGCAGTAAAGAAATGTTGATGCAAAGTTTCTAGAGGGGCATGTGGATTAGATGCAAAATAACAATGCAGAGCTATCAGAAAATTCTTCAAAGTTCTGTTTTGAATAATAATAAAGTTGCAAAATCATTGATGAAAATTGAATTAAATAGAGGATTTGACTCTAGAGAGGTTCCCAGGTGTCCACCGGGATGTCCCCAACTAGAACCCTGGGCAGTGGAGGAGAGGGTGCCTGAACTGGCCTTGTCCTGTAGTCAGACTAATGACTATCTTGAATATCACCATAGAACCTTCATCCCGCGATGGATGGAGATACAGACAGAGACCCACATCAGAGGACTGGACAGAGCTCTCGAGGTCCAGTTGAAGGACAGAAGGAGGGAGAATATGAGCAAGAAAGTCAGGACCACAAGGAGTTGTTCCATCCACTGAGACAGTGTTCCTGAGCTAATGGGAGCTCACCAAATCCAGCTGGACTGGGACTGGAACTAGCATGGAATCAAACTGGACTCTCTGAATGTGGCTGACAATTGAGGCAGACTGAGAAGCCAATGATAATGGCACTGGGATTTGTCTCTACTACATGTACTGGCTTTTTAGGATCCTGTTCTGTTTGGATGCATACCTTCTTAAGCCTGGAAAAAGGAGGGATGGCGTTGGACTTCCAACAGGGCAGGGTACCCTGCCCTCTCTTAGGACTGGAGGGGGAGAGGGGAGGGGAAATGGGGGAGCAGGAGGGAAGTGGGAGGAGGGGAGAAAGTGGAAATTTTGATTGGTATTATTTATATAGTAATAAAAATTATTAGAAAAATGTAGAAATCAAAAATTTAATTTGGGCCTGAAAACTTTGAGAGATTTGGAAGATGTCAATTAAAATACAATTATATTTCCTAAAGAGAAATAAACTTTCAAAATTTATTCTAAAAAGGAGATAATCAATTTATTTATTAAGAAAATATAGAAGAGTAAAAGAAATCCAAATATTTTAAAAATACCTATTTATTTCCAGTTCAAACTGACAATTACAGCCAGAAGAAATAGATATGTACAGAAAGATATACAGAACAAATTTATACAGAAGAAATAGATATATACAGAAAGATATACAGAATAAATTTATACAGAGTAAATAGATATATACAGAAAGATATAAAAATAAATATATGCAGAAGAAATAGATATCTACAGAAAGACATTGCTTTGGTCATACAAAAGATAAGAAAAAATCTAATTGTTTTCAATTATATGTTTATATATGTGTTATGTATATATGCACATGCTTATATCTATATAAATGAACACATTTATATACAGAGATCTCTACTATTTTAGTTCTACAGAACAAATTATTTCTGTTCTAATAGATATATGAATGAAATACCTCAAAAAGACAATTTTGTATAATAATATTTTCCTTCGGTGTTTAGATTTGAATTTTAATATAAATTAACATGTAAACATTGATATATAATGTTTTTTATTATATACATTTTAAACTAATATTTTAAATACTTAAACTTCCCTGTCACTTGTTGCTAAAATGGTAACCTACACTTAAATTCTCATTTTTAAGACAATGTGGTTGTTTTCAAATAAGCAAATTACCAATTATATATTTATGATATACAAAATATTGAAAATTGGATGAGTGTTATTAGAATAAAGGATGGGAGCTAATGCCATTCAAAGAATGCATTGGTTGCTGGATGTCAAAATTTGTGGGGTTTTGTTTTGTTTTGTTTTCTGTTTGTTTCGTTTTTAGGTTATTTTGGATATATGAAGAAGAAAAAAATTCTGCTCAAACAGTGAACTAAGTTATTTTAATAACTTGATGTCAATAATTCTTAAGCGAACATATTCTTAGTATATTGCTGCTTGCAATTATGTGAATTCTTAGTAAGAAAAATCATATGGTCAAAAGTAAACTGTCAAATATATGGCTCTTTCATCCATACTTCCTTGTACACATGCACATTTTCTTGATTTTTCATCTAGGAAGTATATATTTTACCTATAAAATATTCCTGAGGAAAGGTCCTGCTTTTGATTCATCAGCAAGACAGACAGAGGTCAGCTAAAAATGAGTCTGCAAATGAACATACTTATAACCTTATAGAAATAGAGATACATTATAAAAATATTGTCAGAACTTACATAGAAAATTAAAATGTGAAATATAGTTAGTTTGGCTGGAGAGATGGCTCAGTGGCTAATAATACTTATTGATCTTTCAAAAGACTTTGGTTCAGTTCAAACACATATTTGGTGGCTCACAAAAATTTATAATTCCAGCTTCCAGGAACCCTCTTCTGACATCTCTGGATTCCTATACAAATATAATACATGGAAGCTTATGCAAGCACATAAACAATTTTTCAAACATTAAGAAGTAACCTATTCACCTATTTCCTACAAGCTAGTTAGTAGATATTGAGGGTATAAGTACTCATTGTTAGTAAAAGATAAATTAATACTCATTTAAGAATTTCTTGAGGTCTTAAGGCTTAATTTAAGCCTATGTGTACATGAATTAATGAGTGTGGAAGACATAAACGTGCATCATCTTAAGAATTATGAACTTATTTTTGGCTAGAGCTAGTTTATAAAATTTACTCTGTAAAGGAATTTGACCAGCAGTAGAAATTGTAGGCAGAAAATTAACACAACTTTAAAATTTAGCCAGAATTTAATGCCTCTTAATGTGTTATTAATATAATATACAACAGTATTGTGACACCAATGTGTAGGAAAAGACACATTTTATAAGAATTAGGACAGTCTTACATTAATTTAATATCAGCATTCCATGCAGTTGTCTTCAGTATAATATATGGAAGCAATTTACCTTAACCTATTGAACTGAAATGACCAATTTGAAATTTTCTAATGGTAGATTTACTATGAGCTAAAAATGGAAAGGAGAGGTGAGAAGCAAAAGTGTGATCACTACCCAACCAATTTGCTAAAATGGGCAGGAAAAATGCAGAGCAATAATGCTGGCTCATTTTGAAGCTTAACGTTTAATAAAAGAAAAATCTTGCGTCAATCATTAGTCATTTCACAGGTATCTTAATTCAGCTACTCCTGTTTGCAGAACAAATTTATAATATCCAATATTGCCTATTTATATGTATTCTTTCTCTTCTATACATCATCCTTAATAGAATACAAAAGTTTTCTTAGTCAATACAGTTTTGTAGGTTAACCATGCTATTCTCTGCTTCTTCATATTTTAAAATATATACTCGATGTAAATGCAGGACTGAGCATTTGTATGCATATCATAAGTGTGCATGTGACTTTGCAGGTCAGAAGAAGGTGTTAGATCTGTTGTAAATAGAATACAATTTGATACAAGTCATCTGATATAGATACTGGGAGCCAAGGTCAGCTTTTTGTGTGTGTGTGCTAACTTAACACTTTTTCCTTTTTTTTATTTATTCTTCCATTCAAAAATTTACACTTCCTCTCCTCCTCCCATTCCCCTCCCATTCCCCTCCCGCTCCCCCGCTCCCCCACTCACCCTCCTCCCCCTCCCTCTTTAAGAGAGGGCAGGGAACCCTGCCCTGTGGGAAGTTCAAGCCGCCCCCCCCCATCCAGGCCTAGGAAGCTTTGCATCCAAATAGATTAGGGTCCCAAAAAGCCAGTACATGCAGTAGAAATAAGTCCCAGTGCCTTTATCAATGGCTTCTCAGTCAGCCCCAATTTTCATCCACATTCAGAGAGTCCCGTTTGATCACATGCTCATTCAGTCCAGGTCCAGCTGGATTTGGTGAGCTCCCATTAGAATAGTTACAGTGTCTCAGTGGGTGGACCAACCCCTAGCAGTCCAGACTTCCATTTTTTCTAGAAAAGAAAGAAGCTTGCCTAACCAGTAAGTATCATCTCTAGTCCCTCCTACCTCATAAGTATCCTTTGCCTAGACACTTTCTCTACTAATCGTTTGATATCAAGCTGATACAACATGGAGTATATACCAATGTCCTTGTTATAACCACTCTAATTAATTTATTTCCACAAATAAATTAAATAAAAAACATTAGTTATCCAGATAGAGTTACATAGTCATGGGATCTAATAATTAAAGGATAACAAATGCTTCTGATACTCCATTTTGAAAAGATAGTTCAAAGGTATTTCCCCCAAATGCTAATGAGTGACATAGAAAGCTAATGTGATATGGAATTTTCCTATAAAGCAATGTGAGAAGAGTTTTCAGATGATAAACAAAGTCAGTAATATCTAAGGAAGAAGATATTAATGGAAAAGATACACCCAATATCAAAAGCATAAGATTACAGTGCTTTTTATACTTCAACAACAAGCACAATAAGAAGAGGTTGGATGAGAGAAATCTTGGAGGCTCAGAAGAACAGCTATATAATGATGCTTTATGTGTGTACTATGATGCATAGTAAGGAGAATGGATTTTATTCAAATTATAAGATGTTACAGAAAGTCATTAATTAAGAAGTAGATATAATGTGGGACTACAAAAAATGAAAATAGGCAGATGCAAGTGTAGAAATGTAAGAGGTGGCATCCTCTGAATAAAAGACCATACATAGGAGCTTGAGCTATGACAGTGATGTACTAACACAAAGAATGGAAGATATGTGAAATATATTTGAACGTTAGAAGGATAAGAATTGTTAAAGACCAAATATTGAGGAAATGAGCATATTTGGATTGTTTAAAATGCCCAGATGTCTGACTTTCATGCATATAAGGTGAAGACTGGGTGAAGACAGGAGACCTCCGTTAGATGACAATGTATCTGTGGGGACTGTGGATGATGGGAGGTACAAATTTATTCACAGTGATCTCAGCCAATGAGTCTGTTCAATTCCCTTTTACAGTTCTCCGTTTCTTCTACTAATCTCAATAATTTGTCTACCTCACTCTTCCATCTTTCAATAACACTCCTCTAGATTTTTAAAGCAATGTAGTAACTTTTTTTCTAGTCTTCCAATCAGACTATAGGGTGTTGGTACCCTTCAATAGTTTTCCTTGCTGAGTACTAATTATTTTAGTTTTTTTTATAGGATTGTGATAATGACATTATTTCCTAATCTTTTCTCTCATTTCTTTTCTTGTATTTTAATAAGATAAAGCACTTGCCTTAGTCGGTATGGTTTTAGCAAAGATTTTTTTCTTTTTTCTTTTTTTTTGGGGGGGGAGGTTTTATTTCACTTTTTTCTTTTTAAAATTTTTTATTGATTTTATCGACCTACACATTTTTCTCTGCTACCCTCCCTTCCTCTTTCATCCCCTTCTACTCTCTGCCATGGTCCCCACGCTCCCAATTTACTCAGGAGATCTTATCTTTTTCTACTTCCCATGCAAATTAGACAAATGGTGCTGGCATAACTGGATATCAATATGTAGAAGAATGAAAATAGATCCATATCTATCACCATGTACAAAACTCCAGTCCAAACGAATCAAAGACTTCAACATAAAGCCAATCACACTGAACCTCATAGAAGAGAAAATGGGAAGTACACTTGAACATGTTGGCAAGGATGATCACTTCCAAAATATAACCCCAGTAGCACAGAAATTTTATTTTTCATAATGCCATGGCCTGAATAGTCCTAGACTAAGGAACAACAGTTGCGGTATCTGTTGATTTCCTTCATCCTGAGTCATAGAGAATCATAGATTTCACTGTGACTTAACATGGTATAATTGGAGGAAAGTTCAGGATTTCTTTTTGAAAAAGGTGACTAATCCCAATCATGTGGATTCTACCCTTATATCTTTAACACCACACAAAAGTCCAGCTCAAATACTCTCACTTTGAGAATTGAGCTTCAAGACTTGAATTTGGTGCTAGGAGACAAATACCCAATGTATATGAAGAAGTTACACACTGATCTTACTATATATATTTACATATATCAACAATGCATTTTTTAAATATGTACTTTGAGTCAAAGAGGAAATATCTATGAACCCAAGCCTAATTTGGTTATCTCAGAATTCTCAACAATAATACACTGATATCCAAAGCAATATTCTTCTTATTATTTCCATTGTGTCATCATATTTATTTGTTTATGCCAGACATGTGTCTGAACCTCCATAGCTGTTTTAGTCTGCATTTGTACTATTTGATAGTTCTGATTTGCATGCTTCTATCTAATTGCTTTTTATTGGTTTGATATATATATTCTCCCTACTTTGTCATGATTTGTTTTTATGTTCTCTGGAGTATTCTACCCTCTCATAATTTATATAAATTGTGTTTCTTTTTGAGTATTGGAGTGAAAATTTGATCCTTGATCATCCTACCTTACAGAAAATTGCCTTGTCCTGTGAGTCACGTATGTTTCTCTTGTTTTCCTTGATATCAGACATCTTTAACACTCAGTAACAATTTTAATTTCTGAATGACATTTTAGGACAAGTTACAATTTGCTACTGAATGGAGAAATAACTGAATGTTAAATAATCTATTCATATATTAAGTATATTGTGAAATGATTTCACATCATATTGTGTCATCACAAGTGATAGTAGTTACATGTGCCAAGCTATGATTGGATGGCTTCTTTAGAGGATAACACTCAAGTAGTTGAATAGACAACAATAAATATAAATTTTGACAAGCAGAAAGAGGCTACAGTAAATAGAAATCAACAAAGTGAATTGGCATAATATAACAAATTAATAAAATGAAAGATAAAACATTAACTAATTAGTAAAATGTGCCTTTAGTTTGGAAGTCCTAAAACTGCATTGCAAATTTGTTTGAATTCCCAATTAATTCTGTATAATAAAGTATATTTAAAAACAAAACTTGGGCGTAAATTTAAAAAGTCTCAGTCCTATTGCACCATTTAATTCTACGCTATGTGTTTTAGGTTTGTGTGTACATGTATACACATATATTTATACATATATACATGTGTGTGTATATACCACACACCCAGAGATTCTAATTAAAATTCTAATAAAAGGTTTTAAAAAAATTAGACTTTAAAAGTATTTTAAATTTTAAATTCCCTTAAGTGTTCTTCAAAGCTTTGTGTGCTCATCAAATTTGAGAACCAGTAATTCCACTTAGCAATGTTGAATCAGCAGTCAGCTAGCTAAATCTTACTCAAGGGAATATATCCTTGGACTACGAAGTATTTGCAAATGTTCTGAATAAACCTGTAAACATTCCCATTTGCAACCTTTCTTGAAAAATGAAGAGCAAGCTGGCTAAGTGCATTACTAACAGGAATGTATTGCAACTGTCATCAGCTAACTCCCTGAGTATATAATCCTTTCATCCACTTATTCAAATCAGTGTTTATTGGTAATTTATACCACAGTGTATTTTTATATTTGCAAAGTAAACTAAAATAAAATGCATACAAATGCCAGAATTTTCCTCTCTCATGTTATTTTTGAACTAGGTGCTATTCAGACAACTTCCAACTGCAGTCTTATAGATATTAGCCTACATCACATCAGGAATGTGCTTATAAATCTGTAACAGGCTCTCTGACTCTGCCCACTCCCCACCTCCTCTCTATTTCAGCTATCTAGTGCCCACAACTCATTTTGGTCTCCCTGATGCTACAGTAAAACTGTCAACAGACAGTGTGAAATAAGGGAGATTCCCTAAGTGTTTGGATCCAAGGAGAATAAAGAAACCTCTAACATCAAAGGTTAAGTTATACCCTCTGCCCAGCCAATATACACATACAAGATGTCTTTTATCAACACCTCCTTTAATCCTGTAGATTCTTTCTGAGCTCTCTTCTTCCCCTCACCCAAATGTCTTAGCCAAGTTTAGTTAATTTTCTTAGTCTCCCAAATTTTTTGTCTACTTGAGAACTTGGTACATTGTGTACAGCACTATATAAGCCTTGTACTCCCCAGGGAACTTCTTTCTATGCCTTTGATAATTTTGCTTTATGATACCAATTCTGTTATTTTTCACTATGTGGCAGATATTTCAATTTTAGCCTTGTTGAGAAAATAAATGTTAAATTGGGAGCACAGACCCCAGCCCCTCACATCTATCCCAGGCCCCAGGCCTGAAAGTTGTATTGGTTTGGACTCCAAATCCCAGCATGCCAGGTCTTGACCCCTCCCTGGGGGGGGTCAGGACAACTCCCACAGAGTATTTAAGAGAACTCCCAAAAGAGGATCATGTGTCTCTTTTTCTTCCTCCTGCTGTTAGCATTGGCAGCTTCCAGGTTCCCTCTCGAGGCCACCCAAGAGCACAGGAATCCCATTAAACCTGGATATTTCTTAATTTGGCTTATTCTGATCTGGCTTGATTGGGATTTTGTATTGGCAGAGAGTACATTAGGAAAAATTCCTACTGTCTTCGAGGTCCCACTGAGATAGGGCAACCCTTTCGATGTGGCCCTAGGCCATGTGTTGAAAGCCCCCTGGTCTACAATCTGAGCTCTCCATGCCACGCTTAAACCGGCTCCTGGGCTACAGTGGCTGTGTCTTGGTGAGTCCCTTTTTCTTGTCTATGCTATAGGCTTTTTGGAGGGACCCACTCATCTTATTTTTGTCGTTTATTGGACTCTTGTTGAAGTCACAAGCTCGTGCCAAGAGTTTGATCTCTGTAGTGGCCAGACTGGCAAGACTGGACTAGGCTGAGGTGGGATTTGTTTGTTTTGGGACACCACACAATTTCCATACCCCCATTGGTCCTGAGAGCTATTTTAGTGGACGTGCTATAATAGATTTAGGCCTCTTGGTTGGGCATAGACTTTAAAATGGGCACTTGCAGTTCAAAGCCAGATCTGCTGTTGCCCCTGGGATGCCTCTCACAAAATCTTTTTAAATTGGGCTTGTCTGTCTGATACCATCTGTCCCAAATGGCTAATTTCTCTATGCACTACCATGCTCCGTGACCTTGAAAATTTTTGCTGCCATAAAGACAAATGGACAGAGCTTACATATGTCCATGGTTTGGTGGCTCTGTCCTCCCCCCTCCCTTAGTAGCCAGTGTCTTACAGCACCATGCTGCAAGAGGCACTGACCCCTCCTCCACTCCCTCAAGCCCACACTACCCAACCCCCTCCTGTGGACCAACATTCTTCACATTCCTCTCCTTCCTGGTCCACCCTCTCCCTTGGTTCAAGGTCAACTTCTACTTTACCCCCCTTCCCCTTCCCCTCCCTCTCCCACCTCATCTCTCTCCCCTCAGACCCCCTCTGCACACTGAGCTAGCCCCTCCCAGTCCTCCCCATGTTCCCTTTTCTCTTCCAGATCTCTCTCAGAAAAGCATCTAGGTTCCTTCTCTACTAATCCTTCTACTTACCCATTTTATTTCTCAGTCAGGACCAGATATCAGGAAAAAGTTAAGAAAGCCTAGGGTAAAGCTACAGGTAGTTAGTACGTCCATTACTTTTATTCTTACTCAGGCCTTATGTTCCCCTCATTAATTTCAGTTAATGGGGGTAGACAGGACCTGTTCCTCCCCACTTAAAACTTTGCCACTGCCCTGCATTTTTGCAGGATATTTTTTCTCTCATTCTTTCTTAGTGATACCTGCTTGCCCAGCACCTTTACTGGGTTGAGAAATCCTTAGCCGCTTCCCCAAACCTTTGTTCTGCTTCTTGGAGCCCCTTTTTGACCCCACCCATCTCTGAAATCGTATTTTACAGGTTGACTCCTCCTGCCAGATGAGTACTCAGGCCAACCCACAAGGAACTCTCCATGTATGTCAGCTTCATGGACACCAACTGGATGAAGACTGGGAGGTTAATTTCACTCATATGCCTACTTATAAAAAACTCCATTTACCTCTTATTACTTGTGGACACTTTTACAGGATGGATAGAAGTGTTTCTGGTCTCCAGGGAAACAGCAGATATGGTGGCTCAGGTACTCTGGACTACATCATTCCTCTATATTTTACAATATTATATTCTTGACCTGAAATTTAATAGAGCTTATAACATATGAGAAAATTTCTCTTCATATTGATCTTATATATTCTTTGAGAATTTATAAAGTACTGAACTGAAACATTTTGCTACATATCACCAGTGTTTTCACCCACTTTCATCCAGGACACAACTTCTTAAACTGCTGGTCATGACCTAATACAGAGTTACATAACTGAATGTGGAGTTGAGAGAATTTGGCATCAAAAAAAAAAATCCCTGAGTATACAATGACCCTCAAATGAATTCAAGAACAACATAATGAGTCATAGAAATTTTGTCAAGTGCTCTATTTACTGTGTTTGCTATATAAAGCATGAATCTTTTACTACATATGGTCAGCTATCATGTGGGTCAGAAGAATGTGGCCTGAAACACTTTAGACAAGATTTGAGACTATTGCGTGCTGTAAATTGCCAGGCATTTACTGTACATAGAATGTTTTTGGCATTTGGAAAAGCATAATATCTTAATGCAGAAAACAATGGCATTTAATATTTAACTACCTTAATTCTTCCTTCATAAGCATCACATCAGTCTATCTTGGAGTTATATGCTTTCATGATTTTATTGATGAGACTGTAAACTCAGGATTTCATGTATAGTAAGCACTTTACCAAATGATCCATCAACCAGTACCAATAACTATTCAGAGAGAAAGAGACAGAGAGCATGTACATGTGTCTGACTGTATAAATTATGTGAAGTGTGGTGTTAAAGGCATTTATTCCGTGTTATTTTCTTCTTATATTCTTTTCTTCTCCAAAATTGTGTGTCTTGCCAACGTTTTACTTTTTTTGAAATTAGTATTTCTAAGTACATTTTCTATTTGTTTTTCTATTTAGATACATGTATTTTGTCACTTTGATATTTTAAAATATATAATGATTTCAGATTTTAAGCTACTTTTCCTTTGTAGGTTTTCATTCAAATGTATTTTAAAGTATATCCAAGTTTTTCCACAATGTTTTCCTTTTTTTAGTAGAATCTGACTTTCTGATTTTTAACATTTAAGTTAAAATTTTTTAAATTATTCATTTTCATGAGTATTATTGAAAATGTCTTTTTATGCATGTGAACATTTCTCAAGGTGGCAATTTTTAACTAAAATGACTTTGATGTAACCCTATTCCATGTTGCTTCGTTTATCCTACAAAGTCTCACCTGTCACCTCAAGATCCACTACTTTTTCTATGGGTTCATATCCCACTGATGTTGAAAGAAATGTCTAGCTCCAGTACTAACAAATGTCAGAGTTATTTGATATCTTGGAAGGTATTAATATCTTTACTTTTAGTCCCTGTGCTGTAATTCTGTATTTTTAGTAGTAGTTTTGTATTAGTTTTTTTATTTACTGTTCAAAAAATTGTAGTGTTTCATGAATGTTAATTTGAAAGAAATCAATAAAATGAATATTTATGCTTTGTGCTATCCATAGTGTTATGTACATTTTTTCTTCAATTTAAAATGTGTCTTTATCAATTCTGGTCTGCCTCATGAATTTCTAGATTATATTTTTTCATTCAATGAAAAGTTTGGAGTGTTTTTCTAATAGCCAGACCAAGAGCAGCCTTTGTCACTGCAATGTCGTTTTGCATACGAAATCCACTTTACAGTGTTTTTAAAACAAAACCACAACTCCATCAGTGCTTAAAGAGTGGGAAAACATTTGTGAGAGATTTGAATTGGCCTAGAAACATCTCTTATCTTTACGATGTTCATCTGTATATTCTGGATACGACATACTATGTTTGGACCATAGCAAACTTCATGATCTCTTGCAAAAAACGTTAGCAAAACTGCTAGAGGATGAAAGCCTATGAAGTGCCTAGACAGAAACAAAATAAACTTGGCACATGATGATATTTTCTTAGTCATTTCATCTTCCCATTTTTTAGGTTACTTTTTTTTTTTTACTTTTTTCATTTAAAAAAAATTTTCCTGCTGGGCAGTGTCAGCATGTACCTTTAATTCTGGCATTGGGGAGGCAGCAGAAGCAGTAGGATCTATGTAAATTTGAAGACAGCCTGGTCTATGAACCAAAATAAAAAAAAAGAAGGAAAAAATACCCTTATATAAAGATATATCATTTTCTCACTATATATCATGATTAGAGTTTTTCCTCTTTATTCCTCCTTTTCCTACCCCATCTGGATCTACTTTCTTTTTGTCCCTCATCAAAGAACAGACTTCTAAGAGTTGACAGTAAAACATAAGTTATAAACTATAATAAGATAAAATAAAACATCACACTGAAGTTGGACAAGGCAAACAAGCAAAAGAAAAAGAGCCCAGAGATGGTAGATGAATCATAGAACTACTAGTTTATATAGTCAGCATTCTTATGAAAGTACAAAACTGAAAGCTATAAAATATACAAAGGATCTCGTGCAGACCAGTTTAGGCCAAGGCCCTGTGCCTCGGCTCAGTGTCTGTGGATTTATATGAGCCTTGATCAGTTAATTCAGAATATCTTTTTTTTCCTGCTTTTCTCTGTCCACTCTGACTCCAAGATGTTTTTCCATGGGGTTCTCTGGGCTTTGAGGAGTAGAATTTAGTGAAGAAATCTCATTTAGAGTTGTATATTCCATTCTCTCTCTCTCTCTCTCTCTCTCTTTCCCCCACCCCCATCTTTCTCTCTCCCTCCCCCCAGTTCTCCTGTAATGCCTGGCTCAGGCTATCTCTACTTATTTCCATCCTTTTTAAAAGGAGACTTCTTTAATGATGACTGTACAAGATACTGATCTATCTGTATAGCAAACTATTATTATGTGCCATTTTGCTGTTAAAATTTTTTTTAGACAAGTATCATTATTTTTAGACAAATAGGATTTAACCTATGTCTCTGGGATATCTTGCTCACCGATTCTTGGTCACCAAAACAGTTTTGGGTTTGAGTTCCAGTTCATGGAGTAGACATTCAGGCAAATCATACATTGGTTGGTTACTCATACAAGCTTTGTGACACCATTGATATATTTTGCAGGCAGGACAGATGTGGACCAAAGTGTTTTTCACTTGGTTGGTGTTTACATTTGTCTTTTGGTAGCCTGCAGTGTACTTTCACATACCGAAGGCATTAGAACATGGGGGCTAAGCTTCTATGTAGGGACGAGTTGGACCTTTTCCTGTTCATTAAGTTGTTTTGGTATTGTCTGCTTCAGTGGGCCCTTGCTATCATTTTGAGGAGAACAACCTAAAGCCTTGGCAACATCCTGAGCTTTTGGATATTTCAGTGAGACTCCTTTGTCCAAAATCTCAACTGATGTTATCTTAACCCTGGTATTGAATTCCTTATTTGGTAACAAGAGATGGTCTGTTGGGGCTTTGTCTCCATTATTTGGAGGCTTCATTAGTATCATCATCATCATATAATTTACAAAGTTTCCACTACACTAGGATTCCATACCATCCCTCCAATGGATCTCAATTCTATCTGTTCTTCCTGCAATTTCTTCCTCAAATTTATCATTTCTCTCCCTCCTCAAATGATCCTCCCAATCTTTCTCCCTATTTTGGCTGCAGTCCATCCGTAAAACCCATTCTACTTCACCCTCCCATGGAGATCCATGTCCCTGCCACTCCTAATTTTTTCCTCTGTGCCTAATTTTTCTGTGTCGATGGATTGCAACTTAGTTATCATTCAGTTAATGAATAATATTCACATATAAGAAAATGCATATAACATTGATCTTTATTGCAATTCCATCATAACATAACAAAAGATTCTCTTATGAATATACCAGCTGTATAGTTTCCTTGCACTTTAATTGATCTTCATTCATTGTGTGAGCCTAATATACATTGGGTTTTAAATATATTAAAGAAATTTTCCTGTGTAAATGCTGTGTGCCAACTTTCAGAGGTATGGAAATTAAATAAAAAGTTATATATTTAATTTATTGAGTCTCATTTTCTTACAGTTATTATAGAAAAATGTACATCAGAAGTCCAGTCAATGAACAACAGACTCACATACACTGGCAATTATTGGTAATATAGTTGGTATAATGTACACAAATACTACAGTAAGAGAAGTAAGTATCACTGTCATGAGTACATAATTTGAAAAAAACCTTAAAATTATGAAAAGTAAAGCATTAAAGTATCTTGGGCAAGACAATATTTGTTTAAGGAATCAGTAGACAGAGTTATGTCTGGTTGTTTTAATGCAGATCTTTGAATTTTGAAGCAATAAGATATTCATTTTGTGCATATAATTTATGGTACATAATAATGTATTTGAATGATGTCATCTAGCTTGTGGAGCAATTTATTGCTTTATTAGTAATATTCTTGATTGAATTGCACTCTAGCATATTGAATGTAGTTTGTTTTGTATAGGTAAGGTAGGAAAACAATGATTAGCAGGATTAACACTGGACTATTGCATATCCAATAGCCACTTTCTTGTTATTTCTTAACTAGAAGAAATATCATTGAGAAGACACTAAATATCTTCATTCAAATAACATATTTCTCAGTGAATTAGTTAGTAATGCTGCTATGAGAAAGTTATTCAAACTTACCAAGTGAAAAATAGAACTTTTTAAATTGTATTTGGGTTTTTGTTTGTTTTTGTGACACAGGGTTTCTCTGTAGCTGTGGAGCTTGTCCTGGAACTAGCTCTCGTAGAACAGGCTGACCTCAGACTCACAGAGATCCACCTGCTCCTGCCTCCTCAGTGCTGAGATTAAAGGCTTTGCTACAACTAGGCTTTTTGTTGTTTTTGTTGTTTGTTTGTTTGTTTTTGTTTTTCCAGACGCGGTTTCCCTGTATAGCATCCCTGGCTGTCCTGAACCTAGCTCATGTAGATGAGGCCAGCCTCAAATTCACAGAAATCCACCTGTCTAAGCCTCCAGAGTGCTGTTATTAAAGGCATGTGCCACCACCACACAGCTGTAAAATAGTATTAATTTAACAAATTTTGTTAGCTTGTTTGATTTTGTTTTGTTTTTCAAGACAGGGTCTCTCTGTGCAGCCCTGGTCATCCTGGAGCTTGTTGGTGTAGAGCTCAGAAATCTACCTTCCAAGTGTTGAGAGTAAAAGTGTGTACCACCATAGTCTGCCTCTAGTTTGATATTTTAAAGACATGCAAGTCTAAAGCTTGGCATATTCATAATATGAGGGAAAATATGCCCTGATCCTCTACAGCATCCATATGCTTCCCATGTTGCTTGGCTCATGGATCATTTTGTCCAGCCTTAGCAGTACATAAAAATGCTGAGTCCTTCTCTCAATTTCTTTCTCTGGTCTGACTTCTACTGTAGATTTTCATATCTTGAATAATCTGGGTAGAACTTTTTTCTTTTTATTTTTCCATTAAAAAAATCCACTTTCTCTCCTCCTCCCATTCCCCTCCCGCTCCCCAACTCACCCTCCTCCCTGCCCTTTTAACTGTTGTGTTTTTTTTAATTATTATTAGATTAGAGTCATCATAGGAATCCATTTCAAGGCTTTTAACTTCAATCACATTGACTAATAATCCTTTCTAATATAAGGTAATAAAGACATAGGTTCTTGATAACAAGAAAAAGTATATCTAGAGAACTATTATTTTGCCTCCAACACACAGTCCTCTTACTAATGGTTTGCCTACATGTTTGTTGTGGTTTGTTTTCCGAAAACAGAAATGTAGTAGCAGGTAGATTTAACGTATCTAGATGATTTTTAAAGGGGAGAAGTCTGAGCATTCTTGAGTACTTTCTGCTTGTTCATCTATGATCCAGTTTTCTGATAGAAGAACCTCTGGGTTCCATTAAGCAGGGGTGACAAGGTGAAAACTGTCCATTTCTGTTTAATCTGAAGAACTTGGAAGTTACATGTAAACAGAAACATAACATATAGCATATGGAAAATTTTGAATTATTTAATTGATTTTAGTAGCTGTTGATAATTTCTAAGAATTCTCATTGAAGCAAAGGTAAGTTGGTTTTTATAATTGAGAATTTTTTTTGACTGCAGCATGAGCATCTATTTTAAACACGAATGAGATTATCCATTCAGCAATCTAACACTCTGTTAGCAGAAACTCTTTTGTCACCTCAAATTGATAAATAGCAGAGAACTGGACAAGGTAATTTATTGAGAAAGGGAATGCTGAGTTGATGATCTGTTAAAAGCTTAGCTATAATTAAGCCAACAGTCAGCCATCAAAATGAATGTCAGTATTATAAGAAAAACAGACTTTGCTGCTATAATAGTATGGAAATAATTTAATTAGTATTTTCATTGAATTTTAAAGCAGAAAATTGCTAATGTAATATAGACATATTAACATCTTAAATTTATACACATTCATAAAGCATAAAAACCTGTATTTTCACTGTAAATTTCAATACACTACAAAACATCTATTATAAAAGGTAATAGACTTGAGGGGAATATTTGTAATGAAAGCTAGAAGTTATCTATTTAGGTTAGCACTATCGTTAATTTTGCTCATTCTGCTCATCATGATTTTTATATATTAAATAGCCTAAATTCTGAACGCATGTTTTATATCAAGATTGTTTCATATTTATATAAAGAATTAGAGTTATCTACTAAATGATGAAACAAAATTATCTTTTAATATTTTACATGAAGATTATTTTATAGTAAATAACAGAATTGAGGAATTTTATATTTCTTAAGAATACTTTCTTGCTTACTACAAATATAATATCAAATCTTAAACGGGTGCAATCTATGAACCATTTCTGTTCATAGTGCAGCACTGTGTCACTTTTACACCTCATATTGTGCTTTGCTACATTGCATCCACAAGTGAATATCATCTGCCTTGAGATGGTTGATCAAATAACACTGTTTTTTGTCATGCATCAGTGAATATTTACTTCAGATTTTTAGTTAAGTTTGTTCATCCATCTGTACTCACTTCTTAAACAACTGAATTTATAATCATAGGACAAAGTTGCATATGCTAAGTTCATATAATCATATAACTAATTAACCACATTTTTAAAGTGCCTACTTTTATATTTCAACAAAAAAGTTGAAATAATATATAAATTACTATTAAACAACGATTTTGTGTACCATCAATAAAATCATGATGAACCATGGATTGTTTAAATTCTTGGACCATGGGTATTCTTTCATTTGAAACATAGATCAGAAACAGACAGAAAAGGGGAAATATGAAACACAGACGGAAACACTAAGAGGGTAGAAACTACGGTATAACTGCCAGCCACAAATTGTTCTTTTTTTCTGATCTTCCTCCAACTCCTAACACTTGGAGAGAGAGAGAGAGGGGACAAAATTTTTCTTCAGAGTATGGAGAGAAAGGAATGATGTTTAGGTTACCTTATCAGTCTTGAGATATAATATCCTCAATGAGAGATTTTCTTTGTGCTCTGTTCTCAGCTATCTTTAAAAGGTAATTTATTATAGTAAAAACTGGAAACTAATAAAGTTACCATTCACTCTAAGTTTTATCTCAACTTTTAGGTTTGAGTTAATCATTATTTTATTCTCGTGTCAATTTAGCCAAAACTTACATTTACTCCATTTATGTGGTGGAAAGGTTTTTTGTTTTGTTTTGATTTTGCTTTTGACACAGGGTTTCTCTGTGTAGCTTTGGTGGCTGTTACGGAACTAGCTCTTGTAGACCAGGCTTGCATCAGATTCACAGAAATCTGCCTGCTTTGGCCTCCTGAGAGCTAGGATTAAAGGCACAAGCCATCACCGACTGGCTGATGGAAAGGTTTTGTACTGGGAAGATTGTTTTAAATTCATATTCAGGTCCTACGCTGTGTGTGTGTGTGTGTATTCAGTTTTAGCCCCTTTAAACTTACTACAATGGAAGTAATTTTTGTCTCCACAGAGAAGGTCCCAGCCAGAAAAAAAACAAATAACAAAAATGAGCATCATTGGTGCAAGCCGGGAGGTTTAATCTAATCCATAATGGTGAACATTGAGAAATAGCCTAACTTCAACAGAAGAATCATTAAACTGACAATTGGGGTAAAGGTCACTCTCATTTGGAAATTCCTGTGAGAGTGACAGTCCTAAGGAGAAGAAAAGTTTTTTTTTTACAACAACAAAAAAAAAACAAACTGTCCTTTCCTCAACTACAGGTGTTTTCAATTGGAGGAATTGGACAGAAGGAGAAGAGTGAAGTAGGACGCTTAAAAGAAATGGCACACTAGCTCAGAACTGAGTATAATAGAGGCTTATTTATTTAGGAGTAGACTCACAGAACACAATCCTCTGCCGGAACAGGGAACCGCAATCGAATCCACCAGCCAGAAAAGAGAGGCTGGACATGCGCTTTAAATCAGCATAAATAGTATAAGAAGCAACACCCAAGTGGGTGGGTATCCTACAGCAGAAGAGTAGTTATCGTTATTACAGTTTGCAACATCTTGCAGAGCAACAGGAAACAGCACAGTAAATAAAATATAAATAAAAAATTATTAGTAAAGAGTTAATGTCTCCATCAGTCCCTTTGCTCTTGGACATCGTTTGGTTGCTGTTTTGATATTATTTTGTGTACTTGTGTGGGTGTTTGAAAAATAGAGGTAGTGAGAGAAGGAGCCCAATAATATCAAGTTGGGTGATAATGAGTGGAGAAGACCTGGGAGGATATGGGTAAATGTTGGGGAAACATGAGCAAAATATGTCATATGGAAAATTTATAAATTAAAAATAAAATTTAACAGCTTGTAAAAAATGAGAAATGAATAGCTCTACAATAGTAAATGTGGGTTCTAGTGGTTATTTTTGCATTGTAGGAATCCCCCTGAATTGCTATCACCCCATTCTGAGGCCCTAGAGTAATATTTATAGTATCCCCCTGAAAGCAAGACCTTGAAATTTACTAGGAAGTCTATGTGAGAATTCTGTCACTAATGATACAAGATCCATTGCTAGTCATTCCCTAGTCAAATCCTGAAAGCCTTAGTCATCACTTTCAAATTATTATATTTCTCTGCTGATATTTTCTAACAAAATCTCTTTATGGTTTTTCTTTCTTTCCCTTTTCTTGATCAAGCCTTCTTTCTTCCCATGAGGCAAATCTTGCATAGTTTTTCTAATATGCAGAACTCAACTTTTAATATTTTACTATTATATCAAAGGAGTTGTGAAAGTGTATGAAAAGATCTTCTAAATACTATATTGATGAACATAAAATACTAAGCATCTCACTTTAGATCTTTCCTAATTTAGGTTACATTTTGAGTCCAGACATCACAGGTTTAGAATCAAAGTCAATTCACATATAAATGTGAGGCGGTGTGGTGATGCTTATTAATGTATTTATAAATATTAGCAGCAATTTTCTGTTTAGTTTTCCCATGACAGCATCAAGTGTCCTGAAACTTTAAAGACTGAACCATTATTATGTCAGAGAAAACTTTATCAATGTAACTGTAAACTAGTGAATAAGATATTCTTCTTGTTATTGATACTCAAACTTCTCAGAGTCAGCTTACTTAACAATACATGTTTAAAAGGTATCTAAAAGATTTTTATAACAAATTATAGAAATAAGGCATTTCCTAAAATTGGAAAAAGGAAATTAAAAGCAGAAAATTGAAACAGAAATACTCATAAATCATTTATTCTTAGTTAAAATAGAAATATAAGCATATATATTAGAAGTTGCTTGCATGTGGTATCCAGTAAAATATTCTGAATAGAATATTAGTATAATCAAGACAAGTCACATTTCAAAAATTTAGTACTAAGACAATTTATAAAAGGATGTCAATTATAGTCTAGGCATTCTCTACATGTTTTCAATGAAGCCTGGAGAAATATCTTTGCACTTAAGCATACTAGATATTCTTTCTCTGGATCAAAGTTCAGCACAGACACACACAGACACACACACACACACATACACAAACACAAATACATACATGGAGTCTCATAACCACCTGTAACCCCAGCCTCAGTGGATATAGTAGGCTTTTCTGCAGTAATCCACAGAAGGTACATATATACCTATGCAGATACACTCATACACATAATTATGTAATAAAATATTGTTATAAACATTAGCAATACTTACTAAAAAAACTATGAATTTGTTTAGAAATGTAGATTTGTGACTTTTTTATAAGTCCCATAGTTTTAGATTCATTAAATTTTATGGCTAAATAATAAAATATTTAAATTCCAGTAGGTAGTAATTGTTAAAATAAAGGAATTTTGTATATTTGAACTATAAATTATAACATCATAAATTACTAATTATGCTTAAGTTTCATAAAGGGAACCAGACATACATTGATTTTTATTTCTGTGTCACTGGTTGTTTCTTTTAATGAATGCTAAACTTGTCACATTATAAATAATAATAAAAAATGATATATGACAGCTGGCTGTTCCAAAGCAGTTCTTCCTTCTCCCACACAGTCAGTCCAAAAGATCAGCTAAAGAAAATAACAGCAGACATGTGTTATTTAAATTCAAATACTCTCAGTCTATCAAATACTTATCTTTCTCCCTAGCATACTCTTCTTTCTTTTTATTTCTCTTATTCTCTTTGCTACTGAAATTTCTCAAGAAGTAGATGTAACATAATCTTTCCATATATCATCAGATCAACATAATGTAAAATCAAGATTTTCAGTTAATTAAGAAAAATATAATTAAAAATAAAATGTGCTATCATTCCCGTGAGAATCATTTACTCCATGGCTTCTTAACATCACTGACAGCTCATGCACATTCTACTTTTGTTCCTCTTTCAAATGAGGTCGCTCTCTATATTTTATTTGAAGAGGATTAGCTATAAATTATGGATTGTGCTCTGTGGATACAAACATTCTGTTTAAAATGAGGTCTCTTCATTCTCACATTAATGGTACTGAGTATAGTATATAAATGTTTTTGTGATAACTTTCACTAATATTGAAATCCTCCTTTTTCATTATTCATGAAATCACATACCTAAGATCCATATGTAAGGATAGCACATGTAAATTATCCATTTGATGTCTATAGCAATCTGACATGAATTTCTATCTTTTTTAGAGTTTGTGTTTTAGTGATATGAAAGGGGAAAAGAATATAGTGGGGTGGAATGTTTAAGTCGGAAGGAGAAGGGAGATGGGGAGAGAAAACTAGCACTGAGTATTCTAAAAGGTCATATGTAAATTGAAAAATTTATAAGATTCATGCATGGTTGAACACATAAACATAAACAAAATTGAAGCTGTACTACACATGTTGTTATGTTCCCTTCAAAGCAATAGTTGGTTAAATGAAAACATTAATTCTAAATATACTATAACTTCCCTTAAGTTACTCTTCTAAAGATACTTAAAATAATGCAGACTATCATCATTGATCTTGGTTTCCCACAATAATTTGATGATAATATACTTGATGTGGGATTCCCCTCTGCATGCTATAAGTGCTATTGGTTAATAAAGAACTGGTTTGGCCTATAGCAAGGTAGAACTTAATTAGGCAGGGCAAACTAACCTAAATGTTGGGAGAAAGGAGGTTGAGTCGAGGAGAAGCCATGTATAGACATGCTGGAATTTTAGCAAGTAAGCCCCAGCCATGTGGCGATACAAAGATTAATAGAAATGGGTTAAATTAATATGTAAGAGTTAGCCAATAAGAAGCTAGAGCTAATGGGCCAAGCAGGGATTTAATTAATACAGTATCTGTGTGATTATTTTGGGGCTGAGCTGCTGGGAACTAACTAGTGGCCTCCTTACAACATACACTTGCTTTAAGGCATCACAAGCTCTAGGAAGTATTCATGGAGAAAATAATCTAATGTTTGCCTTGAAGCTTTGGTTTCAATCTTCTTGTGTTTTCAATGTTTTCTGTGTAAAATATAGCACTATACTGTCCTCTAAATTTTTGATCTGTCATGTTTTTCTTTAAAATTATATACTTTTGTAAAGTCATATCTTCAACTTTTATTAAAAAATGTTTAAGACTTTGTAAATATCCATTTTCTTTTTGCATTTTCTACCTGTAAATTCTCTAACTTTGACAGAGCCTCATGATAATTTAAATTTTCATATCTAGTTAAATGAAACCTAGATAGTCTATATATTTTCAAATTATGAATATATCATTTACATAGTAATTTATTCATTGTTTAAAACAAATTATCTGGAGAAAGTGGATCTTTGATTAAATTGATAAGCAATCAACAGGAAGCGTTATGCCCAGATCATAGAGTGCCCCCAAAACCAACTAGGAGACTGAGTCCTGTATGTAAGTAAATGCAAAAATGCCTTTATTTTTATACAAGTTCACAAATTCAGACTCTCCCTGTGTCCAGTATACTGGAGTAATCAGAACGTCCTGAACTCAGGGTTGGTTTTTTGTTTTGTTTTGTTTTTGAGACAGGGTATCTCTGCAGTTTGTCTTTCCTGGAACTAGCTCTTGTAGACTAGACTGGCCTCGAACTCACAGAAATTTGCCTACCTTTGTCTCCTGAGTGTTGGGATTAAAGGTGTGTGTTACCACTGCCCAGCAGCCTTGGGTTTTTTATAGTAGCAAAGGTTGGGGGGAAGGATTTCTAAGGTTCAGGACCCCTGATCTGCAGACATTTGACATTTGTCTAGGTGTGTCTTGGTGAAAGGTAATTGGTGTGTGCTGGCAGATGATCCTATCTACAAGTGTTGAAACATTAGGAATTTTCTTTGGATGGTCTGTTCCTGAGTGGTTCCTGGATAGTCTCAGTTTGTTGATTTTCTTGGAACCAGGTAATGCCTTAGGGTAAACTGAGACTTAGGCCTACCTTTAGCTTGTCATGGCTGGCTTCTACATTTCCTCCTACATATGTACCAATTGTAAGGACGTGGAAAATTTTAAGAAACTTAACTTGATCAAGAGCTGGTTGGGATACTGGGTTCAATGCAAGACGTCCAGAGCTAGTTGAAAATAGGATGTCTAAATAGGACACTGAGCTTAAAGCACAAACCACAAAATGTTCCTAGCAGCTAGCCACCTGTTGACACCCAGCTTTGTGGTCTAGACAGAAGCATAAGAAACTGCTCAGGGGGACAGTGGGGGCATGCACAGAAGCAGAAGTAGCCACTTAAAGGAGGAAGGGTGTATGCAGAAGTAGTCCATACCCTTCATTTTGCAAGACCAACCCCCTTGACCCTAAATGAACCTGGCTTGTGGTTTTTGCCTATATATGTCAACCCCAAATGAGTAATGGGAGCTCTCTCAACCGTGCTGCATTGTTGCATTATGGGTGGTGGCTTTGAGCTCCCAGCTAGCTGGAATATGCATGCTGAATAAACCTTGCTCCTGCATTGTGGACTTGACTGGATTCTGGTGGTCTCTCTGGAGGTCTCAACTTGGGCACAACACAATGACAGGACACAATCATGGTCCTGCTTGTCCTTGGGTTTGAGGAGATATTACTGGGATCTAAGAACCATTAGGTAAAACATTTGTTCCAGGGCAGTGACCAGCCTACCAGGACCTATAGCTCTAATCTTTAAGCACAACCAAACTGTGATTATAAACCTGATTGTGCTCTTTGGTTCTCTGGTTCTGCATAAAGAACCAAGGTGTCTTCTCATTGTAGAATCATTTTCATTAATAAACCTATTAGTTGGCCTACTTTTTTTTGGTATGTCAATGGTCATCATACATAGCCATTTTTGTTCACCAAGCCAGGGAATTCCCCCTTGTCTCAGTTTTTCAAACTATTTTGGGCAGGGAGCCAGGGAGGATGTGTTCTTTCCTATAACTACTTTGAGCTGACATTGGGGCATTGTTATCATGGCCCAAGAAGACTAAAAGGTTAGCCAAAGGTAAGGAGGGAATTCAGGCAATCAGACATGCATCATAAGCATCTGGTCCACTGACTCTGTTGAAGAGACAGGGAGCATTCACATCAGCTGGACTAGTCCACGTAAACTTTAAGCAAATCCAGGGTTCATGATTTTTTGGAGCAGGTTGTAGCCAGAAACTGATACTTAGATGTATTTTTCAGCCAAGTGGAACCCTACTGAGACAAGTTTAAACTAGAAACAAACAGAACTTAAAATTTATGTACTTAAAGGAACATAATACATTAGAAACTTTCAGGCCCGTATTGAAATTTATTTCATAGAGAAAAACACATAATGGGTATCTGTAAAACAGCAGGAATAGACTCATATTTTTGAGACCTAGCAAAAATTACAGATTTTGGTTAGAAGCATGCATTT
>LOEQ01005332.1:68839-80868 GCA_001685075.1 Bramus lutescens
TCCTGTCTTTCGCCCTAGTTCTCCCTCGGTTCGTGGGTCCCGTGAGGACCAGTCGGTGGCACTAAACCTTGGCTTTAGCTTTGTGGAAGAATCTAGATACCTGCTGCTGCTAAATTTAGCTAACAAAATTATAGCTAGCTTAGCCATCTATACTATCAGAGATCTTAGAAGGATAAATAAAGTATACCTGAGTGCAGACCAATTAGCTTCCAAATCTATTAAAAATGACAGGGACCAGAATTCATATACATTAGCCAAATCCAGGTCTCCAGGGCATTGAAGGCAGTAGTATCAGTACAACAAACTTACAATCTTAGTCAGGGCCACAAGGTGATTTTTTTTTCCTATGGAAGAGGGACATGGAAAAAAAAAACTGACCTTATTTTGTCTTGGAAAAGTTATACAATCAGTTCTCCAGTGTCCTGCTGTTTGTCCACAGTCTGGACCGGGTCTGGGCAGCAGGTGTTGCACTGGGGCACCTTGCCCAGTGGTCAGCATCATTATAATACAGGTGGAGATAACATGGTGTCCCTAAATCTTCTTTGAAGACATCCGGTCACTGCTAGGATCTCAGTGTCTCTGTCTAAAACATAAGCTTTATAATTACTTTTTTAAATGCTATGTTCTGCATATCTCTGAAGTATGAGTGATGCCTAGGTATATGTGATTAGACAAACTTTGTTTCTAGTTACTTCTTTTAAGTTCGACTTTGAAAACATATACAGGGACCTAAATAAGGATTGTCCTTGTAATTAATTAATTATATCAGTACTTTAACTAACTTGTATTTACAACTTGTTTATAAGAAATTAATAGCTTTCATAAGACTAGAAATTTACATTCTGTAAGTTTAGCCTTAAAAAATAATTTTGAATTGAAACTAATAAGGAAATAAAATTAGTCATTCTGAGGGTAAAAACAAAACAAGTTTGTCTCCAGCTGTTAATGCTGTCCCCTGGGAAGGCAAAGAAAAGGTTCCAGGGCAAAATGGGAATAAGAGGGAGCCTAGGGAGTAGCATTGTCCTTCACGTTCTAAGGCATTACAGACATATATTAATGGAAGAGGTACAAGCTCCTTTTGCCAAAGATAAGGACGGCGACACTATTATAGGGAGTTAGAACCTTCTCCAAGTAACTTGAGGGAATGGAAGTTTTATATGAGTGCATGACCTTGGGAAATGACTTTGTAGCTATATCTCTGTTAAGTATGAACCTTAGAAAGCAATTTTTCAATTTAGTATCAATACAAAAAATTATGACTCAGTTTATTCAAATAGCTTAAGCAGAGCAAAGTTAGCAAAGACAAAGAGCCTAAAAATACATTTTAAGTATGAATGGGCCTTGGGTAAGGAAATACAACTTTTAAACCATTGCTTAGTATTTTTAATGCCTTGGCCTTTAATATAGTTTCCCATGTTGTGGTGATTCAGCCATTACAAAAGTTTTCCTGCTATGATTTTACATTTGCAGTTTTGTCAATGTTGTGAATCTTAATTCAAATATCTGACATGCACGTGGTCCTAGGTTGCCCCTGTACAATCCTCAAAGGACTGAGACCCATAGGCTTGAATTTTGTTCCAAGCCCTCTATCAAACTGCTTAGATCATTGTCTTGCTGTGTCACAAAAAAGAACATCCCAGTTTCAGGGTAGCATTTTGTGCTTATGTCTGTGACCCTAACTTTTAACTTCTTATTTTAAGTCTAAACATAAACAATATAAAATATTTTATAAGCACAAATGTCCCACAGTCATAACTGTTATTAAAAACAATTAAAATCTTTTAAATGCCTTCCTTCAACATGAAAAATAAAGTACATCTTTGACCCACTTTTGAAGACATATCCATAGCCTTCCTTTTAAATCTCAGCCTGTTCCATTTCACTGTAGCTGGTGCTTCTAGAAAGTATCACCTGACAAGGGCATTTTTAAAATTGTTAAGGTTCATCCTTGCAACTACACATTCTTTATGAATTTATTTCTGCCATGCATTTGTAAACCTCAACTGTTTCCTATGATCCATTTATGTATTTATAGCCATTATTACCTGGGTGACTTTTAAATTAACAAAGTGCAGCTGGCAGAGTAAGGTACATTTTTGAGTATAATAACACTGAGGTGCAGCTTGATTACTTTAAATCATATAAACATAGTTTTCAGAATGGGACACCAGTCATCATCCAAAAATCTATCTCAATCCAAACTACCTTGGAGATCTGTTGTTGCCTCCTATTTAGGCCCATTCCATGTGATCACCTTTAATCAAGATGGCAGTGAAATCAAGTACTCTAGCACAGTGACAATCCAAAATCCAAAATGGAATCATGCCTTTTGTTTTCTTTAAAATTACTCATGCATTATTTTTAAGTTATTAATTCCCATGTCACTAGTTAACTTTTAACTAGTTTTTTTTATTTTAGCAGATTTTGACCATATCTAATCAAATAAGCTTATAAATCTGAAGGAACAAAATGAAAACATAAACCAAGTCCAAATTTTTTGACTGTTCTGCTTTGTTTTCTTCTCCTTATCATTGTATCCATTGATAGAGTATCAGAAAAACATTTTAAATAAGCATTGGTCTAGTGAAGGAAAACCCATAATTCAACTCTATAGCCAGCTTTTCAATAATGAGCATCATGAAACAGTTTTAACAATATCTATTTCAAAAAGTCATCTGAATTTCTGCTAGCCAAAATATAGTAACCTAAGCTCAGAGATAAATTTTGAGATCAGGCCCATAAATGGGTCCACAGCACTGATGGGTGGCAGAGGCAGCAAAAATCTCCAAACCATTTCTGTCTCAGCTTCATGCTTGTAGGAGGAGGCCACTTGTTCACCCTGGCCACCCAGAACCAAAAATAACCACACAGAAACTATTAATTAAAACACTGTTTGGCCCATTATCTCTAGCTTCTTATTGGCTAACTCTTACATCTTAATTTAACCCGTTTCTATTAATCTGTGTCTTGCCACATGGCAGTGGCTTACTGGCTAAAATTCCAGCATGTCTATCTCTGCTGTCAGCTTCATGGTTTCTTTGACTCCATCCTTCTTTCTCCCAGCATTCAGTTTAGTCTCCCTGCCTACCTAAGTTCTATCCTATCAATAGGCCCAAAGCAGTTTCTTTATTCATTAATGGCAATCACAGCATACAGAGGGAAATCCTATGCTTACAAGAAAACTTATGTAGACAAACTTTTTAACAAAATAAGCATATTCAATATCTGCAGGTGTAAGAAACCATAGCTAACATAGTTCAAATCCCTTTCTGGCCTTCTATAACTTTTTATATACTTCTAATCAATTTTTCTTCTTTTCATTCTTCCAGTCTCCTGTTTCCTCCCTTGCTTTCCAGACAAAATAAAAACTCTTACCACAGTCTTTATCACTTTTCAGACAACATAAAAACTCTCATCAAAGTCTTTCTCACTTTTCAGACAATATAAAAATTCTTAACCAAAATCTTTCTTGTGGTTTCCCTCAGTAATCTATAATATATTGTATGACTACAATATTTTAAACAAGAACAGAAAACATGCATATACTATAACAAATTAACTTTACAATACATAAAATCATGTGAAACATCTGAGACTAATAGTAGTTTTTTTATCTATCCTAACCAATAATAATTTGTAGCTAGCCCACAAAAATGATGACAGATATTTATAACCCATTGTATCTGAATGACCAAAGCTGTTCTGGTAGAGGGAAATCTGGCGATAGTGTCCCAAGGTGGCCACTACAACTTAATACCTATACCCGTGGACTGTGACTTATTGCACTTTGCCCATGGAGTCAAACCTTGGCTAGGTTTGGCCAGAAGTCAAAGTCTGTAGCCTCCAGGGCAGGCTGAGGGAACCCATCCACCAGCATGGGAGGGGGCATGGTAGCATTCAGCATTGGGGAAATGATTGTTAACTTTTCCAGCCATAGCAATTAACCGCAGATTCTCTGTTCATTGTTTGAAATGCTATTGAGGAAAACTGTGTCTGGCAATCTTGCTACATTGTCATAACAAGCCTATATTGCCCAGCCACCCATCCATACAAGCATGCCGCATCAAAGCCTCTTGCTTTTATGGCAAACCTGCCCACATTGCCCCCACACTGCAGGCCAAGGCTACCTCTTTTCAATGAAATGGTTAAGGTGGGTAGATGCTGTTTGCATCATCCCTTTTCAGAAAATATACCTTTATGCTTATAGCCTTATCACTAAAGTCCTGTAAGTGATCCAATATCAAAGTCAAATAAATTGTGCTTTGAGTTTGTCCCATCACATCAGTCTCATAAATCAGAAAGAGGACGCACAAAAGACAAAACAAAATGGCACACAGAAATATAGAGTTCTAGCACCTGGAGGCAAAACTGAAATGAAGACAATGGGCTCAAACTGTTTTTCAGGTGTGACCCACCATCTACAGAACTGAAACTGAGAAGCGGGGAGCATCCTGCAGATCTATCCACAGAAACCACAGAGATCCACTCTTACACAGAAGGGTCACGGGTTCTAAATTTAGATGGGCACTGGGAACTTCTCCCCAGGTGCCCCACCTATGATCCTTCAGAGTGTTTATGTAGACCTTCTACAGGCTCTCACAGATTCTGGGCCCACTTACAGGAGGATATCCAAATAGAGAGACACAAGAAAAGAAACATAAACACAAGAAACACAGAAAATTTACCAGAAAGCTGAAGGGTCTACAGGGCGGTATTCCTGGTTGACCTGGAGGACCCTGGTGGATAAGCCCCCAATTGTTATGCCCATATCACAGAGTCCCCCAAAACCAAATAGGAGATGGAGTCCTGTATATATAAGCAAAAAGCCTTATTCCTATACAAATTTGCAAACTTTGACTCTTCGTGTGTCCAGTGTATTGGAGTTATCAGAAAACCCCGAGCTCATTTAGGATTGGGTTTTTTGTAGTAGCAAAGGTGGGACTGAGGGATTTCTAAGGTTTAGGACCCCTGTTTCGCTATCATATGTCTAGGGGTATCCTGTTGAAAAGTGATGGGTGTGTGCTGGCTGGTGATCCTATCTACAAGTATTGAAATGTTAGGAACTTCCTCTGGATGGTCTGTTCCTGGGTGGTGCCTGAGTAGTCTCAGTTTATGATCCTTCTTGGAACCAAGTATTGTCTTAGGGTAACCATAGACTCAGGCCTACCTTGACCTTCTCATGGCTGGGTCTTACAAATGCAAATATATATCTTATATTAACTAACGCACATATTCATGTAAAACTTTGAAAAGCCAGAGAATAAGAAGAAATCAAATATGATGATATATAGCAAATAAGTTAAGGGGGGAGTACTGATTTATAAACAAATGCATTTTTTTCATACCTAATTGCAACAGAGATGTTAACTAAATCCTCCAACAGATTAAATCTCCTGGTATATAACACTGGAAATTCATTTGAATGACACTTCTGAAAAGTTAAAAGTATTAGAGTATCCTGTTTATCAAGGACCACAGAAGGAAGAGTTAAGGGGTCATATAGGCTTCCAGGCAGACTTCATTTAATGGCCAGAAAGCATGTAAGCAAATTGTGGAGCATCTCCTGAGAGAATGATACATTGAGGTAAAGCCGAAGATGTAATAGAGAATCCAAAATATTGAAGGTGTCAGGTACGTGGATCACTGTGCAGAAATATATAGACAATGGATAGAGAGAATTAAAGAAAGAAGATATAGTTATCACAACTGGAAAGGACATTTGGAGCTAATATTACACCACCATGTGTCCTGGGTGAAGGGCATGGAGTTATTGGCATTATTATTGTTTCTGCTATGTTTTGCCCTTGCTTTCTTCTCATGCCCCTTTCTATGCTAATATTCTCCCATGTCAAATGAGGATGTTTAACTTTTCAAATGTGTGTTGGAAATTTCTAAGAAAATTTACTTTGTTGTTCATTTTTTCCCATTTTAATTTATGTTCATATCACAGATAAGAGTTTTCTTAAGTATCCACAAGGAATCTGTATGCAGCAATATTGGGACTTTTAAGATCTTGAGTGTTCTTTAAGATAGACTAAATGTATTTTGCATTATGAATGGCAATTAACTTTTTTGATAGTAGGAGCAGAGCAATTAAATGTACCCAATAAGGTTAAGGACAGGCTTAGAATGATTGATCTTAACTCTTCATCCTATTGTTAAATTTTATATAAATTATAATGAAAGTGGTTTATTTACAGGAAATTGCTCACTGGACACATCTTTGAGGACATGTTATCTCTAGTCTGTTATCCTCTTTGCTTCTAGTCCACTGTAATGTGAACAGTATTTTTTTCTACCACAATCTTCATATCTTGATACTCTGCTTTAACAAATGGTTCCAAGCAACCAGATATTAATTCCCTTGAGAAAAGCAAACAAAATAAATAACTATTTTTTCGTTTCTTTCAGATATTTGGTTCCTGGAAAGGGAATTCTAAAAAGTTAACTAATGCTATTCAAAATGTATGTCTTTAGAAAATCATATTAATTAGCTTAGAGAAGTGAAGCTTAATATCAGTTATTTTCTTGAATATTTTGCAGTGTTAATAATGTACCATAGTACAAGGTCCTGTCTTTGAGAGTCACTAATATGAGTTGCACATTTAAGACAAAATGGCTGGACAAAAGACATTTACTCTCTTGTAGAGAATATCCATTTGTAATTAGCTGTTTTGCATGAATAGAAAGCAAATATTCTGAGCAACCAATTCTCTCTGGAAGTGTTTATCTACCATCAAAATACAGAAATTGATGGATCTGTACTTCAGGGGGGGGCGGATATGCTAGCTATTGAGCTGACAGTGGCATCTGGCAGTGTTTTCCACATGATAGTGGTTTTTGCAAACATTAAAGGTTTGGGATCAAGAGAATCATGCAGAGAAATAGGGTCCAGGCATTATGTAGCATATTGGAATCCATAATGATGGCCTTTGAGGACACTATATCAAGCCATCAAGAGAAAATCTAACTTTTAACATTGACTCAACATTTTGGAGAAAGCAGGACCTTGGAACATCCACAAGGATAACTGCATAAATGGAATAGAGCTGGCACAAATGAGAGCCTCTATGTGCTGTAGGAATCAAAGATTGAGAAGGATGGCCACTATTCCCTTCAAAGTATAGATGATGCCAATATGAGTCCTGCTGGTTTCACTAGCAGACAGGGCTGAGGCAGAGCCAGTCCTACCAGTGTCTCCCTGGGGCTGCACGGTGTGGTGCAAGTTGATGACCCATACCTCCCCTCTGGCAACCGGAGAGAAAAACACTCTGAGTGGGGAGTTTTGTCGAAGCAGGATCTAGTTTATTT
The DNA here is from genome assembly GCA_001685075.1 of Bramus lutescens. Lineage (NCBI taxonomy): Eukaryota > Metazoa > Chordata > Mammalia > Rodentia > Cricetidae > Bramus > Bramus lutescens. The sequence continues at coordinate 76,151 of LOEQ01005332.1, forward strand.
GTATTAGGCAGGAACTTATATAGGGTTGTGATAGGGGGTGGGGATCTTGGGATGGGAAGAGGTGGGGTAAAGACTAAGGGCCAATGATATTCTGGCAAGTTAGAGGTGTCTGGGAAGAGGCAGATTTAGATAAGGCTGTGCTAAGTCGCTCATATGCTGAAGTCATGGCCAAAAACAGGTCTCCAGACTTGATCTAGGCTCAGAAAGTTACACTGAGCCTCACTCCCGTGGCTCATGAAGTCCAACAGAATCCAAGATTCCTCATGTGTAGCTATGGAATTTGTTGCTTGCCCTGCTAGATTTTGGTCTTGTTTTAATTTTGTATTTCCTTTATAGCCCTCGTTCCTTCTGCAACATAATTAAATTTTCATTCCATACACTTATAGTTTTGAAATCCTGTGAGATTTTTTTTTTTAGTTTGTTTTCTTTTTTTCCTTTAGCAGGCTATGATTCCATCTTGAACTCAGATTCTACAAGGATTATTGTCTCTGAAAACTTTATAAGTTAGAATAAATGCATTTCGTATTATGGAATTTTCACAAGATAATGGGGCCAAAGGGAGATATATAACCATATAAATACTGTGTACTTTAGTGTCGAATTTACACGTTTTGAAACTGAAGACGTAAATTTTCTCAAGGGCATAATCTAGAATCACTTCTGAGATAAATCTGTAGGAATAGATTATCTAAAGTAGGTTATTTAATGGGAGAAGAGCCATTGTAATTTTGAGTAGCTCAATGTAACTCGATATTGTATTAAACTAAAAAAAAACAGAGAAAATAAACTATGATTGGGCACTTAGCTCTCTATTTCTTGAATATAGATGCAATGTGTACAGATCACTCATGTTCCTGCTGCCCAAATATCCCTACACTGACAGGTACAATTTTCACCTATACGGCAAAATAAACAAAAACAACTACATTATTTTGTTTTTGTCACTACATTTGTCACAAAAAAGAGACAAAATTAACATTTTATGAAATATTTATGTGATTAACAGGATTTATAGCCAATAACATATAATATTACAATGAGAAAAATTATGGTAATTTTCATGGAATGCTTAATAATCTGTCCTACTAGTTTTTTACTTTTTCCCAAAGTAATAATGCAGAGAATTGCTTTGAATTATTCAACATAATGGAAGGAAAATACTTATTAACAGCTGTAGTCAATAAAGCGGATCATCTTTGAACCTATTGCGCTCCTTCAGCAGTCATCCCACAACAAAAGACTGTCTGAAAATAAACTTCTCAAAACACAAGCCAACTAATCCCATCCTCTAGTTCTTATTATTAATATACCAATGAAAAAAAACCTATTATATAACAAATATATGCAAACATTTTTAAAATACATTGTAAAAATTCTGTGAAGGTGAATTTGAATAATTTCAACTATTAGATACCTATCAATTGAAAATGATACCTTAGTCATAACCCCATGCATGGATGACATATATTAAAATATAATATTCACCTTAACAAATTATAGTTAATCATGATTGGTTTATGTTTAACATTCCATGATAAGAATATTTTAAGTTTATCTTCTCCAATCTGATTAAGAAAGATTCACTGTGTGTATGTTTTACATATACATGTACATAAAATATGTAAACACATAAATGTTTACAAATATACACATATATTGCTTAACTTTATTTAAAAATATTTTTTTTATAATTTTGCTTTCAAATGACAATAAGTTTTCAAATAAGCTCAAGATTGAGCTTCATAATAGAATCTAAAGAAACCATGTGGACACAGAAAAAATGAAAAGGTTTTATACATTATTTCAAAAAGTATGAATATAGTTGTAATCATTTACAATGCAAGAAAGTAAATTCATATTATAGTTATAATGGACTTTTTATGTTCTCCCCACACTGGAATGTTTAAAGTGATACTAATCCTCAAACAGTTTTTTTAAAAATGTCAATAATACTGTGAAAACTGAATTTTTCTGAGTTAAGTGAGTTGGAGAACCTATAGCACCTATTCAATGCTCATAAAAATATACAGTGAATATTAAATAAAAGTAAGGTCTGAATTTATATATACTATTTGAAAGAATGGGTAAAGTGAAATTTACTGAGAATAAACACATGCATTAAGAAAACGCTTACCTAACAAGGAACTGCTCTAGATAAATCTATGTAGAGGACAGAAAGAAAATGACTAAAACACTAAAGAATTTGATTGTGTATTACAAACTGGTATAGGAAATGCACTGGAAGCTAAGATATTTTAAAAACAGTTTATATATTGTTGAAGTTTAATAAGATAAAAGCTAAAAATGTGAATATGCTTAATAGTGTAGGACTTGAAAGGGATGATTGAGAGAAACTGTAGCAAAAGGTGTGGTTTGGAATCAAGGTGTTAATAAAACTTTGGTAAACCTGGGAAAAGAGAGACAGTTCCAAGTTTACATATGAGTTTTTCTTTTTTAAATCAAGCAGATTAGATTAATTCAGGTGAATATTTTTAGGTCCTTAATGCTTTCATGTTCTTTTCTGTTTTGGGCTAAACTGAGAGTTCATACATAAATATATAAGAATTTATTTATTGTACTGCTTAAATGTACCAAATTAACACTCTGGAAATTATAGGACAAAATTGAAATTTAACTTAAAAATATGAAACAATATGATGAATAAATTCTTTCAAGAATTTCATTTCATTTTATGTATATTTGTCTTTTGATTACATGTATATCTACACCACAGACATGCCTGGTTTTGGTGTTGACAAGAAGAAAGATATCAGTTTTCCTGGAACTGGAATTACTAATAGTAGTGAACTGCCATGTGGCTACTTGGAAATTAACTCAAGTCTTCTGTAAGAGGAGCAAGCACTCCAGACTATTTTCAATGTCTCAAGTCTGAATTAATATATTTTAGTTTAGTTTTTGCTGTGTTTAGAAAATTACAAGAAAGGAAGGAGAAATATTAAGAAATACTATTAAGTCTATAAATGTATGTGTTAAATCTTTTAATTTTCAAAATTAAGATGTAATTCTAACAATCATTTATTGTGCTTTTAATGAAACTGGAAATTAAATAAAAGAGGGAATATCCAGAATGAAAAAAGTTGACTTATATAGTTGTATTTAATGTCAATTCTGACAACATTATTGATCAACAATTGTAACGCTTAATTTATAATTTGAGTCTGCATTACAGTCATGCAATTCACATACCCAGATACATGACCTAGAAAAATCCTTTTAAATTTATTTGGCCACAGTTAGAGTTCTTTTGAGAATATATTGGGAAAAATAGAAGAGGATAGGTGATTTTCTTTATAAAATATAATTTTAACAATGTTTTCATGACTATAACCAAAATATATTAGAGTGCAAATATGATGAAATCAGCATAGATGGGACTAAAGAGTACTGAAGTCTTCATAGATTAAAATTTAGCTACATGTCAGGTACTATGGTAAAAGATTTGTGTCTTTTAATGACTTCTTTGTCAAATAACAACTGTCCATAGGTATGTTAATTTACATCTGGGCCCTTGAATAGATTCAATTGATCAATGTTTTTCTCTTTATGTCAATACCATGCTGTTTTTGTTGCAGTAGCTCTGTAGCAAATTTGAGATTAGGAATGGTAATACCTTTGGCAGTTGTTTTATTGTACAGAATTGTTTTTGTTTTTCCATATGAAGCTGGCTATTTTTCTTTCAAGGACTACAAAGAACTATATCAAAAGTTTGATGGGGATTAAGAGAATCTATAGGTGAATTTTGGTAAGATGGCCACTTTAACTAGGTTAATCCTATCGATCCATGAGCATGAGAGGTATTTACATCTTTTGATATCATCTCCAATTCTTTCTTCAAAGACTTGAAGTTCTTGTTATACAGTTCTACAGAATAAGAAAATACCTTCACCAACCCCACAATCAACAGAGGTCTGATTTCTAAAATATGTAAAGAACTCATGAAACTGGACATCAAAAAAATAATAATTCAATTAAAACTGGGGTACAGACCTATAAATGTTCTCAACAGAAGAATCTCAAATAGCAGAGAAACACTTAAAGAAATGTTCGACATCCTTAGCAATCAGGGAGCTCTAAATCAAAAGGACCCTGAGATTCCATCTTACATTTGTCAGAATGTATAAGATAAAAAAAACTACTAATTACTCTTTATACAGGAGTGGATATGGAGCAAAGAGAGAATTCATCCACTTCTGGTAGGAGTGCAAGCTTTTACATTCAATTTGGAAAACAATATAACAGTTTCTCAGAAAATTGAGGCTCAAGCTATGTCAATACCAAAGTACCTCTACATCACTCTCTGCCATATACCCAAGAGATGTGCAATCATCATACCATGAAGAAACTTACTGAACTGTGTTCATAGCAGCTCTATTTGTAATAGTGAGAACCTAGAAGCAATCTAGAATGGTGAATAAAGAAACTGTGGTACATTTATACTATGGAGTAGTACTTAGCTATTAAAAATAATGACATTGATAATTTGAAGGCAAATGGATAGAATTAAAAAAAATCATCCTGAGTGAGGTAACAAACCTGGAATTAAAAATATGGTATGTACTCACTCATAAGTAAATATTACCTGTAAAGTAAAGGATAACCATGTTATAATCCACAGACCCAGAAATATTAACTAACAAGGAGGGCCCAAGTGGGAATTGATGTAGGAGGGTCATCTGTCTATGTGTTACTTTCATTGG
>LOEQ01005333.1:0-30901 GCA_001685075.1 Bramus lutescens
AGCCTCTTCTTGGCTAACTCTCACATCTTGATTAACCCATTTCTAATAACCTATATCATCACGGGGTCAATCAGAGTTGAAACATATATGTATATATGAATATATATAAAGATATAGCAAATTAAGATTATACATTTAAGGATAGTTTTTAACTACAAGCATTTTGCTATAAATTTCAAACAAAATTTTCTTACAGATTTTTAGCCATATCCAATAAACTTGCAAACCTGAAATAGTTTATAGCATAGTCTTAGGAGATTTCTTTTTTGACAGCTGAGAGCAAAGAAATCTTAGTGATAACTGAGTTTTAAGAGTGGAAAATAGAAAACTCTTATCAATAAGAGATTTTTTGGAAGTATAGAACAAAGAAAGTTTAGATATAAGAGATTTTGGGATCATTTGTTTGTACTTTGGTAGTTGCTACCACGTGAGAGAATTTACAGAAAATTCAGAAAACAGAAAGTGTGCCATCTTTGGCCATTGAGCTGTCTTGAAGTAAGACAGCAAGAGTACTGATTCTGAGAGAAACAAGGTCACAAAACAAACCCTGCTAGAGGGAGGGTTCCCAACAAAGAGAACAGTCCATCTCGGAGGGACAGGGAACACAAACAGGATCTCTGCCTGAGGGAGGATATCAATAGGGAGACTTAGGAGGGCTTAAGGAAGAGACAGGCCCACGAGGGCTTAAAAAATCAGTGGAACTTAACCGGCAGCTCTTAGAGGAAGGAGAGGAAGCTTACAGTGTATTAGTCTAGTAGGGCACAGGGAGAGATAAAAAAGGAGAGTTCCAATAAAGGGACATGGGTAAGTATATTTATAGATAGAGGTGTGCCCATGTGGAGGGTGTTGAGATGCCCCAAGAAAGCATAGCAAGCCAGAGACAGCGATGCACGATGAGTCTCCAGTACAGAGAGCCAGAGAGACACTCATGGAGTAGACCAGGAGAGGTAAATGGTTAGATATTAGCTGAAGAGGTGGACTCTAGAATTTGGAATCAAATTCGATGGGCAGACAAAATTAGCAGAAACAAATGATCCATGCATAAGTTAGAAACGTCAAATCAGCAGCTTGATTCAGATGAGGCTGAGGCCCCTGGAATGGAGCTCATTTATATTAAACCCATGGTTTCTGCATTAGATGAATGAAAGAAAATGAGACCATGACATCTCCTAAGATTTGGTTGAGGAAGTATATTGTAGAGATGTGGGAGAGAGCGAAGTGAGGAGGCATCTGGAAATATAAAGACTGAACAATACCAAGGCATGAGGTAAGGGGAAAATAGCAAGACAGATATTAAGAATTAACAGGCAAAAGTGAGCTTGGAGACCAAGAAGACCAAGAGATTACATAGTCACAATTGCTGGTGGGGGTATACAAGGATCAAAGAAGCTGGGGAAAAGGGAATTGAAGGTTGCAGGCTAGAGAGGTTGAGGGTTTGTGGTAGTGTGAGGATTGCTAAGAGAAAGCAGCACTTTCTAACAGGTGTTGGCAATGCAGAGAAATACTGCCAGCCAGTATCACTTTGATATGAAAAATAGGTACCTCAGCCATTTGTCCTACCTTTGAGACCTAAAACCACCTTACAACTTTATGTCCTTTTGTTTCCTTAAAAACTATCAAATACTTTTAATATTGCTTGTATTTTTTTATATTTATGTTTCAACTAAAAAAAATTCCAAATATAATCAAGGTAAATTTTCATGAAATCACTAATCATAGATAAGAACTAAGTCACAGACAGACTTTCTATCCCTGTAAGTGTTGTGGGACACCCACAGAGATTTAAAGAAGACTTTCAAATTTGAAAAGGCAATTAAATGTTTAGCTGCAGATGAAGTGCCCCCCCAAAAAAAGAGAAAAAAGCAATTCTAATGTAAAATTATGTGAAAAAGAAAACAAGAGAAACAAGGAAGTTAAAATGATACAGTAGCTTAAAAATAGTCTTAAGTATTTTTCAGTTCTTTGATTCAAAAAGAATACTGTGATGGTTTGTAATTTAGCTTAAATTTAATGTATTTCATTGGATCTACATTAAATGGAATCTACATATTTTGTAAACTGATTTAATGTTACTGGCATAACTTTAGAGTCAATGCTAAGCCTTTGTTCAAAAAAGCCTTTTTTCTCAAAAAATGAAGATCAAAATACTTGAGCAAAAGACAATTTCTTTTTGTCTTGAATTTTATATTATTTATTTTGTAAATTGAAGCACAGGACGTCTTTGGATTCAAGCAATTGATATTTAAACATCTTACTGATATTTCATACATTTTAAGTTACCGAAGGCAGCTGTTTCTATCTAACTGAAGAAATAGATCCTTGGTTTCCATCATAAAATTTCTTTCAAATTTTTTTTAACTAAAAGAAGTATGGCTACTGTCAAACCAAATAATTTTAATGAAATGCTATGAAGTTAAAAATTAAAAAAAAAACAAAATGGAGATAAAATTAAGAAAAAATAAAATTACATTGTCTTAAGGAAAATTTAAAATACTTTCCAGAGATAAAAATCTAACACCTCTTTCAATTTTCTGATATTTTATTCAGTTTCTATATTCAGAACTTAAAGTTGTTATCAAACACATCTTTCACTTGTTTGGTTAGAGTTGCTCCAAGTTATTTTCTGATCAGAGGCTATTGTAAAATTGTTGTTTCCTTGATTTCTTTGTCAGTCTGTTAGCTCTTTGTTTATAGAAGGAATACTAATTCCTGTGAGTTAATTGTGTAAGCTCCCCAGTGAAAATTTTTGATCGATTATGTATACTCTCATATCATCTCCAAATGAAGATACTTACACTGCTTCCTTTCTTGTTTTAATTCTCTTGATCTTCTTTAGCGGTATTATTTCTCTAGGTAATATTCCAAGTACTGTATTAAATAGTTATAGAGAGAATACAGAACCTTGGTTTGTTCCAGATTTTAATGGAATTGTTTTGAGTTTCCCTCAATTTATGTTGACAATGGCTATGGAATGGCTGTAAGCTACCTTTATTGTGTTTAAGAATGTTTCTTATATCCCTAAACTCTCTAGAACTTCTACAATAAAGGGGTTTTGGTTTTGTCAAAGGCCTTTTTGGCATCAAATAAAATGATCATGTGGGTTCCTTTCATTTTGTTTATATGCTGGGTTACAACTACTGATTTTTTTTTTTTTGTTTTATGTTGAACCATCTCTGGGTCTCTCAAATTACGTCTACTTGGTCGTGATGAGTGATCTGTTTGGTGTGTTTTTGGAAGTATTTTGTTGAATATTTTTGTATGGGTAATTGGTCTATAATTCCATTTCTTTAATGATCTTTATGTGATTTGGATATTAGGGTAACTGTGGCCTCATGAAATGAGATCAACAATGTTCCTTCTATTCTGTAGAATAAAAAAATAGGAGTGTTGGCATTGGTTCTTCTTTGAAAGTCTTATAATTCTATGCTAAAAATGTGATTCTAGCTCTGTTTTTGTTTGTGGGATTGTTTCTATTCTACTAGGGGTTATTGTTATCGGTCTCTTTAAATTAATTATCTGGTCTTGATTTAACTTTGTTCAGTAGTATCTATCAAGAGTTTCAATACATTGTCCATCACAATTACAGCAGAATTCTTCATAGATCTTGAAAGGAGAATTCTCAGGTTCATATGAGAACAATACAGACCAAAAAAAAATGGTTAAGCAATCATGAAGAATAAAAGAATGAATGGAGGTCTTACAATTCCTGATTTCATGCTGTAATACAAACTATCATAATAAAAAACAGTATGATGTTGTCAGAAAACAGAGTAAATTATCAATGAAATTAAACCAAAGTTTTAGACATGAATGCACACTCATAAAGACACTTGATTTTAGATAAAGAAGCCAGAAATGCACACTGGAAAATAGACCAGCCTCTTTAACTAATGCTGCAAGTCAGAGTGATATCTGCATGTAAAAAATAAAATGCAAATATATCTATGCTTATTACCCTGCATGAAACTCAATACTAAATGGATCAAAGACCTAAAAATTAAAAAGCAGATACACTGGCACTGAAAGAAGGAAACATGATAAATAAGCTTGATTTAATTTGCATGGAAGAAGACATTCTGAAAGAATACTTATTATGCAAGCACTAAAATCAACAATTAATAACTGGGGTCTCATGAAACTGAAAATCTTCTGAGAAACAAAGAACACCATCAGATAAAGTGGTAGCCTGCAGAATGGGAAAAGAATTTTATCAGTTCCAAATATACTAGAGCAGTGGATCACAAGCTTCTTAAAGTTGTGACCTTTTATATAATTATTCATGTTTTTGTGACACCTGTTCATAATTTTTTTAATATTTCATAATTGCAATTTTTGCCATTGTTATGAATTGTAATTTAATTATCTGATATGCAGGGTATTTGATATGCTACCTTTAAAGGGTTGTTACCCACAGATTGAGATCTATTGTAATAGATGATTAATATCCAAAATTTATTAAAAAATTGAAGAAACTGAATACCAAAAAAATCTTAAATAATCTAATGAAATAATGGAACACATATCTAAACAAAGATTTCTCAAAGAGGATATCACAATGTCTGAGAAATGCTTAAAGAAATGTTCAACATTCTTAGCCACCAGGTAAAGGCAAATCAAAACTATTTTGAGATTCTATGTTACACCTGTCAGAAGTAATAAGATCAATAGCACAGGTGACATCTCAACCGGGGAAGTATATGTAAACATGGAACACTTATTCATTGAAAGTGGGAGTAAAATCCAACAGTCACTGTGGAAATCAGTGTGGCAGTAGCTCAGAAATATGGGAATCCATTTGTGTAAAGATTCATCTATACTTATCTTGGGCAAATAACCAGATTAAAGTTCATCCTACCACAAAGACACTTGCTCAACTGTGCTCATTGCTGTATATTCAGAATATTCAGAAGCTGAAAACAACCTAGTTGCCTCTCAACAGAGAAATGGATAAAGAAAATTTGGTATATTTATACAACGGAGTATTATTTAATAGTTAAAAATAGTGACATCATTAGATTTGCAGGTAAATAGATTGAATTAGAAAAAGAAATCATCCTGAGTGAGATAACCCAGAACCAGAAACATTCTCTTATGTGTGAATATTAATCATTGAATAAATGTTAACCAAGCTGTAATCAATCTATAGACCTAGAGGTTATATACAGAGGAGTCATGCAAGAAAGTCATGCAAGAAAACACTAAATTTTGACTCCTTCCAGAGGGTAGTCAAGTCTAGAAGAATGGTTCTCAACCTTGAGTCATGACCCTTAGAAGAGTGAATGATCTTTTCACACAGGTGACCTACAACCATCTCCATATCCAGTATTTATATTAGGACTCATAACAGTAGTAAAATTACAGTTATGAAGTATAAAATGAAAATAATTTTATGGTTAGGCTTCATCACAACATGAAGAGCTATATTAAGGGATCACTTAGGAAAATTAAGAACCGTTGCTTTAGGCCTTTGGGGAGCATAACAGCAGGCAGGCATGCATGACAGTTTAGCAGTAGCCGAGTGCTTGCCCCTGATCCATAAGTCAGAGGCAAAGGGAGAGAGAAACTAACTGGGAATCATATGGGCTTGTTTTGTTAGTTTGTTTGATATCAAGTTTTTTATCCATGCAACGTATTCTGATTATAGTTTTCCCCCTTTTTACTAGCCCATGTCTTAAGAAGGGTTCCCTCAGTTAATACTAGTTTTCACCTCCCTTTTAATATCTGGTCTAAGAAATATCTAGATGTTTCATCTCCCCTCTAACCTGTGTTTCACTAAGCTTTCCTCCACTATGACAGGCTTTATTGATGGACAAAACTGCCAAACAACATGATCATTATTCAATTATTATTCTCTTAAGTGTATGCAGTTTGCTAAATCTAGTGAAAATACTCATATGATGATAAGGGATATAATATGAACATACATTGTGATTTTTTGTATTGTCAAATAATTGTGCAAAAGTCAAATTAAGAGGGCAGGATATATAATGAGCTCTAGTTTCAAAGATTTGAGATATTTGATTACATTAGTTCTAGAATGGGCATTGTAGATTTGGGCTGTTCATTTTATTTTGTCTCAAAATGGAAAAGCAGAAGGGAGAGGAAGAGATGGGATAGGCCTGAGTAAGACACTATTTCCAACATAAATGCAGCATAAAAATGCATACTTTCTCCAATGAGACTCCATCTACTAATAATGCATCCACAGAAGTCAACCTTGCATATACAACTACTAAATGATATAGCCTTAGGATTTAACATCAGTGTGACCAGCTATGGGCAAATCTTTTCACATATGGATCTTGTATTTGTGGTGTGTGTGTGTGTGTGTGTGTGTGTGTGTGTGTGTGTGTGTGTGTGTGTGTGTGTATGTGTGTGTGTGTGTGTATGTGTCTCCCCAGTCCCAAATGGTCTCATTCTGAAAATGACGAATCGGAGATACAAAGAAAGGAGGGATTAAACTAAGACAACTGCTTGAGTTCTAGTTGAATCCAGATGCCATAAAGTCAGCCGAGGTAAGCTTCTGTAACTATGAACTCTTCAAGGCAATTTTCACATTCATAATTCAGCCACTTTCCAGTAATTCCACTGAATAGAGATGAAACTAACAGCCATTTCTTTCTTGAGTAGGAGAATAGTGAGGATCAAATCAGCAAGTTTTCTGTTGTCGACAAATTTTCATTAATCTTTTAAATCTAAATAACACTTGCCTTCACTCCATTGCATTTGGTCCCTTCATAGAGGATAAAGATGTTACCTCAGTGGAATATCACTCCACAGAATATATCTTTTCTAATGATTATATATTACTTAGAACTAACCATAAAAATTCAAAAAATAAAGCAGGGTCTTATGTGTTTTAAGTGATATCTGTTTGTGGTTGCACTAGTATTTTCTTTGAAAAGAATATCTGGGAATTTCATCTGTGAAGAGTGTTCCCTTAGAAGTGCTAAGTGTCTTAATCTTCTCTACGACTGAATGAAATCCTTGAACTTAGAGTACAGAAATGTTTATGGTTTGAAAATGGAAAAACACACAGAACAGATCATAAGACTCTTGGATTTCTGTTAAATGAGTAAGACAGACAACATTGAAAGGCTGAGTGACATCCTGAGCTTTAATATTTAAAGTACCTTCAAGTGAAACAGGATTTACTTAGGTATTTGGGAAGAGAAATTCAAGGAGGAACATATCAGGAGAAGTTAAAAATAATACAGAAAATTAAAAATAAATTAAAACAACAAATATTTAATATGACAGAAATTCAAAAATAATACTATCATGAGTATTTTAAGAAGCTCTGGATAGCAACATTCAAAGACTATACTAAATTTGGAGAATATAAGAATATAAGTGCAATTGAAAAACAATTTAAAAAATTATAAGACTGTAAAATTTCAAATCTTATCATAATGCTCAAGAAATATACTCCTAATCATTGACCACCTAGAGGATTTCTGTTCTTGGACCATAATATATTTTATCATAAAATAATGGAGAACATGGGGTATATCATCAGGAGAGACAAGAAGTAGAACTCTTGTGGCAGGAATTTAAAGAAGCATAGAGCAACGATGGATATGTCTTAAACATGGAATGCTGAACTTTGTTTACCTTTTCAATGTTTGCATATGATTACTGTGATTTTTAACCTGTGGCTGTTTGGGGTAGTTTGAATACAATGCTTATTTATTTGCATTTTTATTCATTAAGGAGTAGTACTATCTGACAGGGAGTAGGTGGTGTGGCCTTACTGTAGTAGATATGGCTGTTTGGAGTAAGTGTGGCCTCATTGAAGGAAGTCTTTCACTGGAGTTATGCTTTGGCGTGTCAAATGACTAAGCCAGGCCCAGTGTCTTTCTACCGTGATGTCTGTTGGTCTTGATATAGAACACTAGTTACCTCTCTAACACTATGTCTTCCTGCATGGGCCATGCTTCCTCTCATACTTCCCACCAGAATGATAATGGACTAAACCTCTAAACTGTAACATGCTCCAATGAAAAGCTTTCCTTTAGCAGAGATGCCATGGTCATGGTGTCTCTTGTCAGTTATAAAACACTGACACAGACACTGTTTATTCATCTTTTAACTAAAATAGTAAATGATTTTGTTAGGATTCAACTTATTATCTATCAGTAATTCTTTTCTTACTGTTTTTGTACTATACATATTTCAAGACAAAACATAGACTAAGCTCACATCCAGACAAAATTTGAGCAATTTTACCTTCATTTTGTTTTTAATAATTTCCAATACTTATTGTATTTCTATGGTCATTAAGTTTTAGTATATACATATATGTATATATGTATATTTGTATATATATATATATATGTGTCTATGTGCTTGTGCATATGTGTGTCTATTTATATATATATATGCAGAAATGTATAAATATAATTTTCTGACTCTGCTTCTGTTCATTGTGTGTATATGGTTTTCTGACTTATCAATTCTTTATTGAAAAACAAATACAACTGTCCATCTCTAGGAGAGGCCAATTCTTCCTTAAGCCACTAGTTACCCAAAGTTCTTTGTATAGAGCTAGGACCTTATTAATCCTCCCCCCATGTTAGTTTCTCCATCAATACTGAAATTATTCTGGTCTATTGGGCTCTCATGACAGCTGTTTTCTGCAATGTATTCAGTTCTGGTTTCCTGCAATAGTATCTATTTTGTGCAAATGAACACTTCTTCTATAAGGGGTGGAAGATACACTTATCTTTGAATAGATTAAGATTCTTAATGTAGAAAAAAATGATGCTGGTTTTGCCAAGTGGCAACAGTAAATTCTTTTCCAAAGACCATGACATCAATAGCCCAGGGAAGCTGACTAGATTTCTGGAACCAAAGAGTATTTTCCACTTACTGATTCAGTCTAATGTCCAATAGGACAGATGTTTTCACTTACATGTGAGTGCCACTTATTGGTATGGTGGTCATTGCTGTATTTCACTGGTGTTATTGTTGGTTAGGACTATTACTTGATTCTTTCCTGGAGCAGTTTTCACAATATTTTCTGGTACTAGTGATTTTAAATGACAGGAAGGCTTTCAAATTAGCTTCAGATCAAATCATCTGATACCTATATCATAAGTGTTTGGCCTCTTTAGTAATAGGGGCCCACTATCAACTCATGAGAGAAAAACAAGGAATACATTGATAATAGATATTATTTTTGGAGTCACTTGGGATAACTTGATGTACCTTGTGAAAGGAAGTTTCTTATTAACCCAATGGGCATAAAACCATACACACAGAGAAGTTCAATTATATATTTAAATATAATCAATATGTATATTTATATATATAATATATTATATATGTAATTATAATATTATATGGCCTTTTTGTCTTTGTCAAACATCCTTACTGTTATTTGCTTTTCTTTTCTACTCCTGGCTCCTTCTATATTGACTTCTCACCCTCCTTAGCTGAAGCCTCCTTCTCCTTCCGCCACCATTTTTCTGTTTCTCATTTCATATAACCTATCTCTGTCTATTCTCTTCTCAAACTTTCCTGCCCTCCCTGATATGGTCCCTTTATGCTTTCATGTTCCTGTGGTTCCTCCATGTGGTATATTCTCACCTAAGAATTTGGATGAGGGACATCAGATAAGAGAGAACATGCAATGCTTTTCTCTGCTATATGACCTCACCCAATCCAATCTTTTCTAGATCTATCCACTTACCTGAAAATTTTATTATTTTATTTTTCTTTAGAGATGAATATTACTCTATAGTGTACATATAATGACATTTTCATTATCTATCATCTGCTAAAGGATATTTAGATTGTTTTGCTTTCCTGGTTTTACTGAATAAAATTTTTATGAACTTTTCTGAGCAAGTATATATGGAGTAGTATGTTGAATCCTTGGGACATACATATGTCAAGAATTGATATATCATGAATCCCCCTGGAAGAGGAAATAGAGAATATCTCCTGAGAAAATTGGGAGCTTCAAGATAGGAGGTGAAGGGAGGGCAGAAGCGGATTAGGAGGGGAAAAGGGAAGAGGAGAGGAGAACGTGAGGGAACTGGATGTTCAGGATGGAGAAGAACAGAGAGGGAGAGCAAGGAAAGAGATGTCTTGATTGAGGGAGTCAATATGGAGCTAGCAAGAAACCTGGCAGGAATCCACAAGGATGACCCCACCTAAGTAAGACTCTAAGCAGTTGTGGAGAGGGTTCCTGAACCGTCCTTACCCTGAAATCAGATTGATGACTATCTTAAATGTCATTATAGAACCTTTATGTAGCAACTTATTGAAGCAGATGCAGAGATGCAAAGCTAAGCACTGGGATGAGCTCTCAAAGTTCATTTAAAAACAGGGAGAAACAATAATATGAGTAAAGAGGTCGAGATCATGATGGAGATAGCCACGAAAACAGTTCGCCAGAGATAATGGGAGACTACCCACGGACACCTGACAGTGGGGTAACCAGCATAGGACCAAACTAGGCCCTGTGGATGTGGGTGGTAGTTGTATGAGTGGGGCAAACATTCGGGGCACTGGCAAGGAGACTAGATTGTAGTTCTACTGCTTGAATTGTCTTTATGGAGCACATTCTCATGGGAGGGATAACTTGCTCAGCCAGGACATAGTCGGAAGGGCCTTGGTCTTACCTCAAAGCAATGTGCTAGAATTTGTTGATTTCCCACGGGAGTCCTCGTTCTCTCTGAGGAGTGGATGGGGAAAAAGTGTGTGTTGGGGGAGAGGGGAAGGTGGGGGAATGGGAGGAAGGGATGGAGGGAAATATGAGTAAAGATTTTTTTAATTAAATAAATAAATTAAAAAATAAATTGGTTTGTCAAGATTATACAGCAGATTTATTATTTTGGATTTTTGAAGATTTTCCATACTAATTACCTGAGGAGCTATACCAACATGCATTCCAACAACAGTGTATGACGGATTTTTTTTTTTTACATTCAAACATCAAGAAATTGCACTACTGAAAATACAGAGGTCTTAAATGTTAATGAGAACTAGGCTTATTATTATTATCATTATTATTATATTTTCTTCTCTCTTGTTTCCCTACAGGTTGTTTGCATATATATTATGGTTTCCAGTTTACTGTTTTTATGGGAGACCCAAGTGTGGGAATGAGAGGATCACTGTTTCTTGTGCCTTCACATGGACTCTTCTGTGTGTGAAGGAGAGGATCACTGTTTCTTGTGCCTTCACATGGAATCTTCTGTTTGTTTTGTTTTACTCTGATGTGTCAGTTTGGGTTTATTGTATCACACTATACCACATCATATCACATAATATCATATCACACCATATCACATCACATCACATTACATCACATCACATCACATCACATCACATCACATCACATCATATCATATATTCCCTTACAAACCTGATTTTTTCTTAATGAGAGAAAGAAAGTGGTTGGATCTAAGAGGGAAGAGGTATAGAGAAAAACTAGAAGGGGTAGAGGGAGGAAAATTTTAATCATGATATTTTATGTGAAAAATATTTCATTTTCAGTAATGGGTGAATGGAAAACAGCAACAACAATGTATAATAAAGTAAAAAAAAAAACATGATAGTCATCCTTCCTCACTTCTCTCATGTCTGTCCCTTATTACTCTGGCTCCCTTTAAAACTTATGACAGATTCTATTTAATTATTACTGTTACATATATATGAATGAGTAAACATATAAGTAAATTTAAAAGACAACTATGTATTTGAAAAGTACTTTTTTATTATTCAGGCAAACAATATACACTGGCTTTAAGGAAATGCTATATGTCCAAGCAGAATCAATGGATAAAGTTGATTTAGAAGTGGCTACATGGTAAAATGTCAGCTGTGGCATCTACACAAAAATTAGCAATTTTAATCAGATATTTTATTTACATTTTTCAAGAGAGAACAAGTTACAAAAAACAAATACATAAATGTGCATTTAGATATACATCACATTAATTATGCAAAATAAAAACATGTATTTATTCTCTTGAATTTAGAAGAAATCAATATTAAATATAACAAGGTACTTCAAGAGTAAGTAAAACTGGAAAAAATAACTTAATGAAGTTTATCAGATGTACCTCTTGGTATTTTTTGTTAGACATGCATATAACATTTATTACTTTATTGAGAAAAAATAAATGTTTGAATTATTAAATAATACAAAGTATTTAACTATAGAATATAACACAGTGCTTGAAAACAATTGCTTAGAACTTTTTTATCTATAAATAACCTGAATAATATGACCCAGTGACATATTATTGGTTTGGCAAATATTTTTTGGACACTCATGATTTTCCACATAGTCTTTCAGTTCTAAATGTGTATAAGGAGCTGACCTGTAGGTGTGGCTTTCTAATGTACAAGACAAAATAAGTAAATAAACTTAAATTTTAAATGTGATAAATTCAAATTATCTACATTTAAACTTGAAAAATATGACACTGTAAGATGGCAATGCTACCATGATTGCACCTTAACTTAAAATTTGCAGCAGTCACAAATGTCTCAGTTACTCACGTAGCTTGCTGTGACACAACATTAAATACTTTGAATGACTTAAGTGACCTTGGTTGCTTATCAGATACATTTTCACAAGTAGCTGACAGTCACAATTTAAATTGGAACCTCAGTGTTTTATGTATGAGTTTATGCTATTTTTATTTAAAACACAGAGGTTCTTTAAATAAAATATCCATCAGCAGAATGATGATAAAATGAAATGCAATGAGGGGTTCTGAGAAGTGATGAAGTCTTCTGAGTTGTTAAAGAGCTGCTGATGGATGTAAACAACATGTTGTCTGGAACCTGCTCTATTTGAACAGCAGGGGTGAGACAGCCAGTGTAGTCCTGCTGACTGTCTTACAGCACCTCTGCCATGAACACCCCTGCTCCGAGGGAGTAGGTCATTAGACAAAACCAAAGGTCATGGCCTCTCATGTTTGTTTAGTGTTACAGGAGAAAAAAAGAACTCACAAGAATACTTTTTCCAAAGAAGAAACATGAAATTCTTAATAGCCTGTGTAAGTGTGAAAAATAAAACTAAATCTGCAACTAAAGTAGGAAAAAAAATGCAGCTCAGTCAGGAGAATCTAAATTTTGAAAATAGGTTGCAGTTCGTTCCCTAAGAACTCAAATGAATAAGGATACTTTTGTGATGTGGATGGAATAATAATATTTTAAATGACTTTTAAAAGTTGTCATTTGTTGTGGTTAAAGACGTAACGCTATAATGTTGAACTAAAGTATAATAAGATGAATGGCAAGCGCTCCAAACCATAAATTTGGGTTAGAGTCTGGAAGAGTGAAGCTTATTTGTTTCAAGTGAGCCATTGGTGATGGAAAGCAAGGCACTCTCAGGAATTTAGACTAAGGTACAACTGAAGTGTTATAAATAGTGTTTTTCCAAAGCTAGTGGGATTCAAAAGTGAGAAATGTGTTTGCATTTGGTTGCAGTACTGATTGTATTAACAGATGTTTAAGGATGAATGTTCCAAACCAAAGGCATCATTTGCTTGATATTTTCAGCATTATTCTGCTTTTTTTAACCCACATATGTCAAAACAATTCTGAACAGCATGTTTTAAAACCGATAGTAATTCCTTTAGAGAAATAGCTTCACAGGCAAAAGTAATTAACTAAGCAAATAAAATTTGTATGGAATAAGATCTTATTCAAGTAGCACAAGAATTTGTTAATAGCTAGTAAAGAAGAAGGTTAGATGATTAGCTTATTCCTTCCACAAATAATCATTTTCTTTTACTGACAAATAATCATTTTCTTTTACTGTAATGACCTCTGCATATTATCTGGGTTTAAGGCCTTCTGTAAGTAGATCTTCTTATGTGGTAAATAAACATAAAACAACATTGTATCTTTTTCCTTTTATATTTAATCTTTTATAAGGTTTTTAAATACACACTTTTTAGGACATGGCATTTTACAATGTATAAAAGATGTGCCACTTTCCTATGGATAAGACAGGCCCCAGAGAATAGCTGTACCACACATTGTGGGCCATTGTCATTCCAGTTACCTATGCATGAGAATCACCTTGTAGACCGCTCCATTAACACCCAAAATAGGATATTCAAGTCATTCTATACTGTTGTAACTTTGTCTTAAAGCATTTAGAACACTGCCTACTATAGAGACTCCTCTTGTATATGTACAGACTAAGTAATTAGAAATATTTAGATTTCTTTTATCTAACAGACTAAGATTCCAGATATATACATGTATTTATTTTTCTTTCTTTTATTTTTCCTTTCTTCCTCGTTCTTTCTCTTTCTTTCTTTCATCCTTTCTCCTTCCCTCCCTCTTTTCTTCCCTTTCTCCCTCCCTCCCTCCTTTCCTTCCTTCATTTCTTTCTTTTGAAATATGGTCTCCCTGACTGCTCTTTGTACTGGAAATGGAGGGGGAGGGGGAGGGCATTGGGAGGAGGGGAGGAGATGGAAATTTTTAATAATAATAATAATAAAGAAAACTGAGAGAATGCAAACCAAAAATTAAATAAATAAATAAAGAAAGAAAGAAAAGAAAAAAAAAAGAAATATGGTCTCATGAACCCCAGGTTACCTGGAACTTGCTGTGAAGCTAAGGATTTCTGTGAACTTCTGCTCTATCTCAACCTTTCCAATGTGCTGATACTATACTCATGCAGCAACACTTTCGTTTAGGCAATGATAGATCTCCAAACTCAGGGCTTGCTTCCTGCATTATAGGCAGTTATTCTCTCAACTGAATTACAACCGTAGTTTAGCTTGCAGGAACCTTGAAGAGAATGTTTGAAGTAAAAGAGATTCTTTGTGTAACATCTACATCTGGACTATTACAGAACAGTGAGGCAGATTAATGAGAGAGGGAAGAAAATAGCCAGAGATGTCCTGTGAAAGACAGTCACTTTTGAAATAAGAATGTTGTGAGAAAAAGTGAACTGGAGATAAAACTTAGGAAAGGGGAAAAGATGGAAGAAGGATAGGCCATTATCAGGTGCTGAACCCTGGTGAGTTTGATGCCATGCTTCTGACAGAGTTACTTAATGCTGATTTTACAGTTAGGATAAAAATATCAATGACAGTGACATCATTAGCTTGTTAGACTGCTTTGTCCGTGTATGGACAGCATTTCATAGGATAACTGAATTAATATATTACAGGAGGCAGATTCCTTAAAGATAGCAGCAGCTTTCTCAATTTCTAGTTTCTGGGAGAAATTAATTTTCTCAGAATATCATCCTGACTCACTATCATTGTTTCTTATTTGCCATAGGCCTTGGAAGAAATCTTTCAGGGGTTACATAATTAATAACAATGACTTATTTTCTCATATACTGGCAGAACAAATAATATAAGATTAAATTTTGAATGATGAAATACAATATTTGCATGGTAAATATATGCTGAACTTGAACATTTATCTACTGTAATTGTAACTATGTTAAAATTATTGCCTTTGAAGATATATACAAAATAAGAATAATTATTTAAAAATAAAAATCATTTTGGCATTCTTTCATCTTTTAAAGCTTTCTTATTTGTTTTCTTTTTAGATTTTTTATCCATTTTTATATAACATGCTGTTATATTCATTTGCTTCCCCAAACTTCTCCTACATCCTAATATATTTTGTTTTTAAAATCCAAATTTATCACTACTTTGACTCATGTCACAAAATTAAAAATTGAGAAACAGACTAAATGTTACATACTATTCCATAGTAAAACATTTTGTGAGACAGGTTTTCATACTGTAGTCATGCTTGCCCCGAAATCACTCCTAGCTCTCAGCTAAGTTTTCTGCTTGTATTGGTCTTTCTGTTTCAGTCTCCCAAGTATTTGAAGGCTGCTCCATCATACCTTGACAGAAGAGCTATTTTGAATCAAACTGTATATTATACAAGTGGAACCCAAGTGTAAGGATACCAAAAATTGTTACACTTTAAAAAAGAATCTGTAAGATGAACATAATATTTAGTCACATATAAATGACTTTGGGTTTTAATTTAAACATACATTGAATGCTATTTTAAACAATAGTTTAGCTTATTTGATATATTATTTTCTCAAAGGTTCTCATTAATTATGATACTAAATGTATAAACTAAATTTTTATAACTAATAATGTAGAGGGAGTATTTAATGTTAGTCAATAAGAGTTATGTATTTATAAATCATAAATTTCAATTGTATAATTTAACTTATTCTAAATATACCAAATAAGCCCCCAAACTACTTATATTTTATATTAATCATATTGTAAAATTTCTTATTATTTATTTTTGATATTTTTCCAGGAGAAAATACTTATAAACTACTCATGCTTTTATTTCCTGATCTCGTTTCATATTATTCTCCTATCTGTGTGATAATTAAATATTTCTAAAGCTAAATAATATATATGTAAAGTTATAGTAATAAACATAAAAAATTATAATACTGAAGTCAATATTTTAAGTGAAGGAACTCAAATGTTCTTGCAAAAGACAGTGTAATTTTTTTTCTAAGCTGGAAATATTTCTGTAAATAAATAAGTTACTTGTAATGTAAAGCTATTTCTTTAGAAAAATAGAACTAGAGCATAAAAATTAATTTAGTTTATAAAATATATTAAGGCTTGACAATCTATGTTTCAAAATTAAATTACAGTCTCTCATTGTAGGTTTCCTAAGGTTTTAGGAATCATTCATAAAAGATATTATCTATAAATTTACTAGGTTGAAAAAACAGGAATGATTTTTACACTGAAGGAGAAATTGTATATTCAGATCTGTATCTTATAACTATGTGCCAAATGAATTATTATGTGTCAATGAGTGGCTTGAGTTGGGCATTTCTGAGAAATAAGATTTTCCCATAACACCATGTCTCAGGTCGTCCTGTATGTTGCTGTAAAGTCACTTCCACAGCAAGGCATCTCCCCTTGCACATTAGGTACCCTACTGTTTGAGAAATATAATCCTGCACAGGCTTTGAAACTCTCTTTTCAAAAATCATTTCAGGAAGTGGTTGAATATCTATGAAGCAGAAGTCATGCTGATTTCTGAAATGTTTAAAATAAATGTGGTCCAACGGTGTTCTTCTCTGACCGTATTCCATGCTGAATGCCTTGCATATCAGTAGACAGTGAGCCCCAGGTACAGTTCAATATCTTCCTCTCTCACAGTCCTCTCTAAAAGAAAATATCTTTATTTCCTGTGACATCAGAGAATGGTGACTCTTCCAAACTGATAAAGTGTTCTCTTGAGTTTAATTGTTTTCTGTGTTATGATAATCAGGCTCAGATATTCAAAGATGCTGAGAATATCCCTGTTTCAAGAGTTACGCACATTGTCAGAAAGCAATGGAATTTCTGTGATCTCCTTGGCTTAAGTATTTTCAATTATATAATTATGCATTGTATAAGATGACTTTCTAGTTCAGAAACAAATTATCTGATTCTAAATGACATTAGGATTCTATCTTAGCTCTCAGTCAGCATGTTATTATCAAGAAAATGTCTCAAAGATAGTGAGGAACCTTATAGTACTACAGGTTCAAATGTGCTTATTGTAGCACCATATAAATCAGTAAGAAGTTACTTAAAGTATGAAATTAAGACACCAGTATTTAATATATTAATGTAAATTTATGTATGTAAAATGTATATAATATATAAATGAACTTCTTTTTAATTATAAAGAAAATATGTTTAAGACAGTATTTAATTAAAATTAATGTACAGTAGACCAGGCTGGCTTCCAATCTAGAGATCCACTTGCCTCTACCTCTTGGTGCTAGTATTAAAGGCATGCACCAGTGTAGTAGGCCAGCTATGCCATAATCCACAGACCCAGAGAGACTAGGTAGCAAGGAGGTTTCATGGGGGCAATGGGAAATAGAAGAGATTTCCTGATTGGACTGAGGCAAGTAGGGATGGGAAATGAGCAGTCCGATTTGGGGCTGTAAACAAGGAAAGAAGTAAAAGAGACTACTGCAATGGAGGGAGCATTTGGGGATAAGGTACAAAGGAATCTCCCAGGAATATACACAGATGAATCCAGCTAAGACTCCTAGCAAAAGTGGACGCAGAGCCTCACCTGTGATGAGAATTCCAGTAGAGGGAGTAGAAAATGTTAGGATCTGTGAGTCTTCACACAAAAGACCACGATTCATGAATGCAATCAGTGGAAGAATTTATTTCTCAAGATTAAATATTACAGCATGCAGGGTCAGCCACTTGACAAGATGACGACCATGAAAAGAGTTTGCAGCCTATTTTTAGCATAGCTAAGGGGAGTTTCAGAGACGATGAATCATTGCAAATGTAATTGGTTAAGGAAGCCTCAGTTACATTAGTTTATTTGCAATTGTCTGAGGCTTTATCTTCAGGTATATTTGCACAAGGTTGGAAAAGCTGGGAAATGACCTAGAAGGGAGGCTGTACAACTTACCCTTGAGACACTGTAGGGCTGATTCTAGGCATTGTTTGTGTTCTTTCCCTTAACCCTGAATGTAATTTGTTGATAAATGACCCTTTATTGGGGAGACACACGTTTTCCCCTCTTAGAGCACTAAAACTAAATTCAGCTGTAAAAAGTATAAAAACAACATAACCATGTAATCTTTGACCTATAGTTTGTTCCCCTATGGGATGTGTTGGGGTAAGGGTGGCCTAGATATTGATGCATTGGCCAAACAATGACTGGTCTAGCCTAAAATGCATGCCAGGAGAGTAAACTCACTCCTGACACTGACACCACTACCCTCCCGAGCATCAAGACCCACAGACTGAAAGAACCAGAGACTAGGGTAGAATAAAACATTATGGAAAGCGATAAATGTCAATGTAATGATTCGTAACGATAGTCTGCTATATACATAGATTAGTGCCCAGCCTAGCTGTCTTCAAAGAATCTTTGTCCAGCAAGTGAAGGAAGCAGATTCGGACCCTCTTTAGGAAGAACTCAGACAGGCCTCCCAAAGAAGGGGAGAAAGAATTTTAGGACACAAAGCTGTCAATATCAACACAAGAAGACTCATAGAATCAATTTATCCGGTCTCAGAAGAGCTCACAGAGACTGTACTGACAACATCGGAGCCTTCATAGTTAGTTTATAGAGGACTAATCTAGGCCCTCTGTACGTATGATAATGTTGTACAGACTGGTCCTCTTGTGGAACATATAACAGTGGGAAGAGGGGCTGCCTCTGAATTTTATACTTTTGAGACCTTACTCCTCATACTGGGTCACCTTGCCCAGCCTTAAAACATGGGGAGATGCTTAGTTGAAACTTGAAATTCCATGTTTTGTTGATACTCATGGGAGACCTGTCCTTTCCTAAACAGAAATGGAGTCAGAGTGGATGGAGTCTGATGAAAACAGCAGGGGCTCGGGGAGGAACTGGAAGGAGAAGGAGAGTAAACTGTGGCCAGACATTAAATAAATAAAAGTTTAAGGAAAAAAAAAACTGACGAAAGTGAAGATCATGTGGTGGCCGAATGAGTCAGCTTTCCAAAGAGTGTTTCATGTCTCCTCTCCTATGTTTAGTCTCAGGGATGAGAAAGAGAATAGTCCCACATATAGAAGATGAAAGCTGGGAAGAGGAAAGGAAAGAATGAATGTGAAGCTGAACACTATCAAGTTGTATGATAGTCCCTCATCTACCTGCTGCCGTCTACATCCCCATAGGTTTTAATCAATACCCATGACTTGCGATTGCAATCTATTCATGATTTGACTTAAAGTATATTACTTCATCTCTTTACTATTCCTTGTTTCACATGCCACTGTCCCCACATTCAAGACCTAGCCTGAGACTCCTGGTTTGAGCCTTTTATTCCAGGTTAATTAAACAATTCAAGCACCAGCTTTGCTTCTCTAGCTCTAGTCATGCAGCTTTTTCATGAACTCAATCTAAGGCAGGGGATATTTTCAAATCAGACACAGAACTAGGAAGTCCATGTACCAAAATTAAATATTTAAAACAAAACCAATATTAATGGTCAAAATATCATGTCTCTCACCAAAGTCGTAAGTTCTATACAAATTTTCTCTAATGAGAATTTACCTAAATGAACCAACGAATACAAAACTGAAAAGAATTATAAGTTTTATCAAAGATTGCAAGGAGTTTAAAGAAGACATAAAAAACATTTCACTGAATCTCAAGAGAATAACTATAAAAGCATGAGTGATATTCAAGTAAATACAATCAAAAGGCTCACTAAAATGATGAAGACAATCAGATTTGAAATCATATTTCAGGGGAGCTTTAAATATTAAAGAAAACTCAATTTAAAATGAAAATAGAATTGCAACACTCTGTAAGCTAAGTAGGGAATCCACAGGAAAATCTTATAAGTACAATGGATCTAATAGAAGAGAGAATATCAGGAATTGATGATAATGTAGAGGAATTAGGTACCACAAGAAAAAAATTGGTAAAAATTCACAGGAAAGAAATATTCATAAAACGTGGGGCACCATGTAGAGACCAAACTTAAAATTATAGGTAGAGAAGAAGGAGAAGAATCCCAGATCAAGGCATAAATGAGATCTTCCAAAAAAATCCTAGTAAGAACTTTGCCAACTAAGAATAGATATATCCATACCAAAAAAGAATATTATATAGCCTCAATTCATCAGGACCAAAGGGAACTCCTCATGACATATCATAGTTAAAACCTAAAATATACAGAACAGAGGATAGATACTGAGAGATGAATATAAAACTTTGTACAAAAATCAGTATACTATTTGACCATTATGTAGAGTACTTAATATCACCAGGAAGCAAATCTATAGTAAGTGCATAAACTCATACAGATTAAGCAGCTCCTTTCTGAATGATGAATGGGTCAAAGAAACCAAGAAAGATTTTTTTTCAAATCCCATAATTAAATGAAAAATAAAACACAATACCAAAATTCGATCTCTGAGAAATGTCAAAAGTAGTTCAAAGGGGTAAAATTATAATATGAGAGCTCCAACAGCTAACAAACACCTTCAGTAATGTTGCATGATACAAAGTTAACTAAAGAAAAGACCAGTAGCTCTCCTATATACAGATGATTAATGGGGAGAGAAAGAAATCAGAGAAATATCACCATTCATAAGAGTACAAACAACCTAAAATACCTTAGGATAACTCAAACTCTAACCAAACAAATGAAAGAACTATAAAATAAGAACTTGATTCCACATCCCCCCTCCTCCCACTTCCCTCCTGCTCTTCCACTCCTCCTTCCTCCCTCCCCCTGGAGTCCTAAGAGAGGGCAGGGTACCCTGCCCTGTGGGACTTCCAAGGCCCTCCCCTCCTCCATCAAGGCTTAGGAAGGTATGCATCCAAATAGACTAGGATCCAAAAAAAGCCACTATATGCAGTAGAAACAAATCCCAGTGAAGATTTAAAGAAAGAAATTGAATGACATATCATAAAATGGAAAGTTCTTGCATGCTCTTTGATAGGTAGGATCAAAATAGTAAAAGTGGCAATCTTAACAAAAGCAATCTACGGTTTATTGCAAACCCCATCAAAATTCCACAACAATTCTTCAAAGACCATGAAATAAAGATACTCAATTTCATATGGAAAAATGAAAGTCCCGGGATAGCCAAAACACAATAAAGAAACTTCTGGAGGCATCACAATTCCTGACTTAAAACTAAAGGTTTAGAATCGAAACCTTCTATCTCTTAAAGAGTTAATCTAAAAGGCCAGTCAATGTTCAGGAAAGGAAAATATTATGTTGGAAGCTGTCTGTCCCAGGACTTAAAATAATAGTCTCAAGTAGAAATGTGTTTTTCAGAAGCTACTACATACTCTCACACATACCATTGTCATACATTTTCTTATCATGAAATCTATCTCTCTGTTTTTCTCTCTTCCCTGTGTCTCATTTAAAATATTTCAATGGAGATCACAAAGATTTGGGAGTTCAGAATAAGATCCTGAGAATATAAAAAAGCTGCATGTTTCTGTGATTTATTACGCTCACAAGAACCTCGGAAACCTCAGTTTCTACAAAAGAACACTATACACACTATTCTACAACATGAGTCTAGATTCACCTCTCACTCATTCAATGCTTTCATGTGGTTTCCCCGAGAACAGCTGCACATAAAACTAAGCTCTGCAACATTATGGTTCTTCTCCTAATTACTAATTAATGAAGTTTGCTTAAATGGTTTTCATTTTTATAAGTGGAGGCAAGTTTAAAATTTTCTAAATTGCAATTTTCCAAATAGAGTATGGAGGCATAATATACACTCTTTGCACACACACTTCACTTTGATGACAATATAAACTAAATATTACAGAAAAGGAACGATGAAGCTATTGTTCTAAAATTCAACGTTTAAATGACGTTCTGTAAATATTAGATTCTGTATTTTGCCTGCAATAATTAAGGTGGAGCCCACCAGAATATGCTTTCATGGCATTTAGATCTATTCCTAAAATCATATAAATTAAAAGTATTAAATATAATTTATCCAACTAACAAGCACAACTTCTAGTAAATGTGTGCACTTGTTCTTTGTGTTAGAACTATACATTGCAAAGAAAATCTTTATGAGATGATGTAATTGAGTAGACAATAGTTTATTTTAGAGAAACTAAGATGATTTATTTACAAAAGTATGAAATAAAACTATTTAGATGACAAAATCTAGGAGACTATATAACTATAATTCACTGTCTCTCATGACATTTTCATTTCCATAGCTTTATGGCTTGCACACTCAAATGTACAATACAAATGACAGTTTCTAGACTGGAGTAAGCAGCCTAATTTCAAGAACAAATTACAATATAATCAACTTTTAAAGAACATTTCTATCTTCATATCCTTGCTAATACTTAAAACTTTGTATATACACTGTTAACAAAAGAAACTAGAAACTCTCTGAGTTAATTATTTCCTTAGATGGAAAAGATGGCTTTTATTAACTTTTCTCTCAGTCAATTTGCTGTTCAATAAAACAAACAAACAAAAATTATAAATGGACTTCCTTGTTCTGGTGAATCCTTACAATGTAAGATATATTTTTTTTCGTATTGTTTTCTCTGGCTACCTCCGGTTAACAGGTTCACTATACTTTATCTGATTCTTAGCAAAGAAGATCAAACTAAGAATAAATTTATGGAGGAAAAATAGAAATTTAGAGTTTATTTCCTCTTCAGATCTAAAATATCTTATATTTTTATTTAATATATTATACAAAAGCATAGAAATGCGTAAGAATTGAGACTATATTTCTGATTTATTCTACCAAAGTACAGTGTTCAATAGGAGTTCAATTAATTAAATATTTTTAATTCAAAGCATAAAACTTTTATCAAATTATTAAAAATTAATAAGACCCATTAGAGAATTGTATAAAATTGACATTTTATCACTTATATTGCTTTCCATAAGACTAAGGAATCAGCCATCTTATGAGACAAGGCTTTTGAATTGGAATGAATAGTAACTGGTTATATAATGAGAAACCTAAGAATGGCCAGTCCTCTTAGTATCAATATTAATTGCTGATATTCACTAGGATTATCTTGGCTTTATCTACTTGTTTTACATCATCACCTAAATTGTATTGATAGTTTGTCAATGTAATTGTCCCCTACACAACTTGTTTCTCAAATTTAACTAGTATATCTATTCTTGATTTAAAGCCTCCAACCAGAAAATCTGTGCTAAATATGTTTTTTTTTCCTACAAGCTGATGTGTGCACACTTATTACCTCATTGAAGTTGACAGATACCATCTGCTTACCTTTCCATTGTTGTAGCAATGTGGTCTCTCTGCATGAACTTTTAAGCATCTGAGCCCCGTTAGTCATGGTTTTATTGTTTCTATGGTGAAGAGCACACTCTAGAGCCATACTGCTTAGTTCAGTCATCAGTATGTCCTAATTGGTATTAGGCATGTTTAAGCTAGTGCATCAAACTCCTAAATTAAACAAGATTATTGTTAATACTTTCCATTATATGGGTTTATTGAATGCAATATTATAAATATAAGGCAATTTCAAAATATTACATGCATATTCATTACCAAAGTTTATTATTATACTTGGTATTATTATTTCAGATTCTTGTTGTCTTGGAAATAAATGTAATACAGATGGGCAAAATCAAATTTTGCCCACCAAGTTTGACACAAATAAGTCATTTACAATATGTCTAAAATGTCTTAATACTTGAAAAGATTCATGTTTGAAAACAATATATTGTTCCATGGATTAAAGTTTTAAACTTCTCTTTTAATTTTTTAAAAATATAAATGGTCTCTGGTATAAGATAATTTTTCAGTAATAGTCCAAAATTATCATTTATCATTTTTTCCTGATTAAAGAGGAAATACAATTTCATTTTTATTAAAATTAACCACCACAAACCCAATGCTATGTATGGGAAATTTTCCTTCCAATTGTTTGTCAAGGTCTCGAAAACTCTCCCCAAAACATGGACTATTGCCTTTGCCCTTGTTAACCTTCCAGAACTTGAAGACAGGACCCTATTCCTGAAGCCACTTCTTTGGGACACGGGACTTGAGGAATCATCTCTGAACTCACCTGGAAGCCTCGTCCCTAAGGTGTATTGGAAGATGCCCATCTCTTTTGGCAATGAGCATAGTACCATCTGAATTCTCAACTAGGATTTAGGAAAGAGGTTTCGAGGAGAAGGAGAACAAAACACAATGGTAGAATTCTCCCTATTACATTGTATTGTTTGTATGGCATTTATTTCACCAGCATTTCTTTACTGATGTTATAGCACACTCTTTATTCAGGGTGTGATAAACATACAATGTTTGAAAGTAACAGGAAATTTTCTGACAACTTTTCTGTTTCCACAACACAATGTCAATGTGATTGTTTCTCATAGGATGGCTTTTTTTGAGTAGTAAGGAGGCTGGTTGAGAAAATTCCCTTAGAAAAATTGAAATGCAGAAAGTAAATTACTTTGCATTCCTTGGTATATGATGCATTTGAAGTATGATTTCTTTTGTTCAAGGGGAACGCACGGCTCAACACTTAAATGATTATTTATTCATGTATATTTTATAGAAATGCAACGATCAATCACATCTGCTGGTTGTAACTAAAATTCTAAGGGTATTTATAATATAATTGAATTATAAGGTACCATGCCAGCTTTACCACCTTGAGAGCGAAATATAAAATGAAGCGGATTCCTGGCTAACTGGAATAAAGTAAGACTCTGTCACTCATCCACAAAGGAGGCTAACTTATTTCTAATGTGGATAGATATAGATTTTCACAAATTATGTTTTTTAGTCTTACTTTATGAAAGGTCATTATCTTCCAAATACCCACACATTTTAAAATATCTTTAAAAATAATTTTAAAGATTATTTTTGTATCTTTATACAGATAAATTAGTTCTTAAATTTTTGTTTTAATAATTATATTTATCAATATTTTAAATTGTTCTTAAATATTTAATATTATATTATAATTGCATTATTCTTCCCTTACTTTCTTCCTTCCAAAATAGAAAAAATATCAGAGAAAAACATTAGGCTAAAATTGTTATGGATATAATTTATACAAAATATATTATATAGAGATTAGTGTGTGTATGTGTGTGTGTGTGCGTGTGTGTGTGTGTGTAAAGAGAGAAAGAAAGAGAGAGATACATGTTTGGAAGTATATAAAAAATGCTTTTATGATTAACAATGGCATTATGAGAGACAAGAGAGAAATAGGGACTGTGCAAAACATGTGGAATGAAGTCTGCAGTGTATTTTGAGTCTTAGATCCACCAAATATCATTTATTAACCTTATTGTGAATTTGTTTGTAAAAGTAGGATCTAAAAGGATCCTTTGCTCCTGGATTAGAATCTCATTCTGTAAATCACCAAGGAGGCAGACATTGCTCATTTTCTGTAACCATCTTCTTTGTCAGTCAGAATCTTTGACATTGATGACATGAATTTCACTGTATCTAGTTGCATTGGTACTACCTTCATTGACAGTTGCTAGGATATAAGTATCTCAATTAGGCGTCAAAAATTTTAAACATGGAATATGCTAATGGGAGTCATAATGTGAAAATAGTATCAAAACTTTCTTGATTATTATGTCAGAAGCATCCTTTATTTGTATTATGTTTCAAAGATAACTACAATGAACTCTCACAAAGGCCCTATTGTATTCTACTAAGCTTTACCTGACAATATCAGTTCTACGTTCTCTTTATACAGAATCAGGTTAACAGGGTTCCAAAAGGCTCACACACTTTCCACGTCAGATTGAAACACCTTTACTTAATTCTCCATAGACGTTGAGTATGCACTTTTCCTGTATATTTACATCTTAATTCTTCAAAAATCTTAGTCCTTTAGTATTTAAGCTATGGTCAGAGAATGTAAATTATTTTAAAAGTTTAAATACTTTTGAGTTTTTGTTTATTGCCTAGCATAGCATATACTATAAACTTAAACTTCCTATAAAAATTCTCAGTACATTCATGTAAGTACTCTTAATTTGGATGTAGGTAAATGTTAAATGTGTGTATTTTCCAGATTGGTCTTTTCTTCAATGATCTTGTCTAGAAGCTAATAAAGTAGATTAATTATAGTGGCCCAATATTACAACCTAAAGGCTTGCTGCTTTATTCCTTCATAAAACTTGGATGGAAAAGGATAAGATATATAGTTTAGTATGCTTTCATAGTACATATGAAATAATTTTTTAATGTGATAAGAAAAATGATGCTGTACTAGATGTCAACACGCTAATATTGTTCTGGTTGCCACAGCTGAAATTACTATACTCTGGATCTCATCGATGCTAAACGCTTTAATGATATAGGTAACGCAAAAGAAATAGGGAAAACGTTGTACTCTAAATATATTGTAACTTATTATTTAGATTAGAAAATATTGTTTATTTTTAAGGATTAAACTATTTTCTATGTTCTTGCTACTTTTTACTTTCTAAATAGTGTGTCAAGATAAAGGTTTCTTAACATAAAAAATTCAAGCAAAATCTGGATAAACATTTGTCAGAAGGAATGAGTTTTAAAAATATCTCACTAAAATATATCTGCTTATTTCATGAAACGGAAACAAATTAATGTTTTTGATATCTCATTATGTTTCAAAATCAACAAATGCTTAAAGTACCACCTCTTTGCAGTTGCGTAACAAAATATGTAAACTAGCATTATATCATAATTTACCTTATATTTGAATGAAAGACAAAGGTTGAACAATACAAATTATGTATTTCAACTGTGATAATCACAGTAATAGACTGAAAATGAGGGACATAGACAGTTCCTGGACTAGTAAATTGAGCTCTTTTTGCCGGGCAATTATAATTGAAAATTTCTCAATAGTGGTAATATAAGATAACATGCAAAGACTAAGAAGTCCAGTAGGGTAGAAAGAGAACATTCCTGTAAGAAGAAAATTAAACTATTTTGTCTTTAAACTTGAAGCTATTTTGATTTGGCTGAAGCATTTAATGATAAGTGGGGCTGGAATCTAGTAATTGAAAGAAATATTCATGAAAAATTAAACTGAAATTTAGATTGGAAACAAATTATGGCTAAATAATATTGCTGAGTTACAACAGAACAGGTATTTTTAAATATAACAAAAACACATTGCTGATATTGAGTAGGAAAATTGTATTGATTCAATGTACATTTTATGACCCTTATGGTGTTCTTTAGAATATTAATTTGTGGAGTTATGGAATAGCTGCAGAATATTAAATATTTCGAGGTAATCCGTTCTTACCTTAAAATACCTTGAGCAGCATTAGACAGGCTTTGTAAATGTGACTAACATAATCCCAAATGTGATATGAACATGGGGGAAGAAAGCAGAAATACATCTTTTAAAATAAATTATAAATGTTAGAAATGATCTATTTGCTCATTAATATGTTGATTTTTGCATGATAAATTCCTGTGCCAATGCATCACAGTTTACCACATAAACATGTATACATTTGTCACTTTTTAATGACATCTTTATAATTTCTGAACTTGATATAAGAATGGATAATTTTCTTGGAGTCATTTTCTTCATATTTTGAGAAATTGTGATATTTCTATAAAAACAGAGAATGTCACCTATTATTCTCAATTCTCAACTCAATTAAGGATATAAACAATTATATGAATGTAAATTTTTTCTCATCTAAAAAAATCTAAAACTTCAGTTTTATCTCAAAATTTAGACTTTTACAAATTTTAGCTAAAGTTTTGTATAATATTTTTAAACATGTATGAAATCTGTTTAAAGTTATTTATATCTTTCGAAGTAATTCCAAAACTACTTGTTTAAATATACATCTCAAATATTCTTCAACACTTATACCTTGAAAAACATTCACTTGATAGATAAAAATAATTCACCACACTTTGAAGCAGTTGAGAGTTAAGGGTGTTAGTTTCAAGAAGGAGTTAATTGTACATTTGTAGCTCAAGAAATCTCCACATCTCATATCACTGGCAAAATCATATGCTATCAATCTGCAATTTCAAGCTTCAATACAGAAAAGCAGGGAAGAAATTGCATTGTGGAGCCCATATAATGCAAACAGTAGCCAACTATGTACTTGCCCAACTCAATCTTGAATAAGGCTTGAATAAATAATTACCTGCAACGGTAAATTTATAAGTAAATATAGCCTTTAGGACCAAAATTTTCTAATCTACATGAAATAATAAATCTAAACTCTCACCCTGTTTTTTTTCCTAAGGTCAAACTTTTGTATTACAGTTTTCAAAACATGATAAAACACCAACATGAGACACATAGCAATACAAAGACCTAAGTCAGGCATGAAGAAAGCTCAGATAGAATAATAACTGTTTAAATAATTAAACTCAATAATTATAACATCATTTGGTGTTAAAAGAAACGATATTACCCACTAATGAATTGGTGGGAAACTCCTAAAAGAAATAAAGCATATTAAATAACCAATAAATGGTTCCATAACTGAAAGATAAAATATATAACATTTCATTAGGAGAGCATCATAGCAATTTTGATGATATAGAATAAATTGTGACTGAAAATCAAGATAGAGGTGTTATATTTACATTGTTGGAAGAGTGAGAAAATGAAGAAAAATTCATTGGAGAAATGTAATGTGATACTGAAATGATTAACAAAATAAATTTTATTCCTAGAATTTTATGATGAAATATGGGGAAAATATATTGAAATAAATGGAGCTGAGAACTCTATCCCATTAAATCTATAAAATTTGTTGTTAAAATAAGTACACATTCCATATTTTAAATATAGTATATATGTATTTAAAAGTAAATACACATTAAAATTCATGTAAATTGCTTATATTAAAGTCATAATAGATGTTTATATTTTTAAATATGTAAATATATAAGGCAATAGATAGAAAAAGACAAATTAAATGCAAAATTTTGCAGTAATTAATGAATTAAAAAGCTTATTTGCTGCATTAATTTTTATTATTGTAAAATACTATAAGCTATTGTAAAAATAATCTGGTAGAAATTAAAAAGTATATTTGATGATGAAGATACTTTTCAAAAAACATATAGTTTATCTAAAATGAAAAAAACTTTACTGTGTGCAAGTATAGAAACTGAGGCACTTAATAAATTTATCTAATGAGCTGGAAACATCTGGCTCACTTGCAGAGAACTTAGACAGCAATGAAGACCCTAAGAGAGACATACATAGGTCTAATCTACATAGGAAGTAGAAAATGACAAGCTCTCCTGAGTAAACTGGGAGCATGGGGACCTTGGGAGAGGAGTGAAGAAGAGGGGAGAGGTAGGGAGAAGAGCAGAGAAAAACATAGAGCTCAATAAAAATAAAAATAAAAAAATAAGCTGGAAACATCCCATATTCATTGACAAATCATAGACTATAAGATAATTAATAACTATCTTAACTAATGCGTGAAAGCAGGAAAATGATAAACTATAACTATAAACAGCAGTATATAGAAACTTCCTAGGTATAGTTCTTATATATACTGAACTAAATAGCTCTGAAGGAACATGGAGCATTTTTTGTAATTAGCAGACGAAGAAACAAAACCATGATTTTCTTCACAGGTTTATAAATATACTATTTCATGCAAGTATTTATTTTTGAAGCTTACTGCACATGATTATAAATATATCATTGCACAGAGTTCAATAGAAAAACATGGCATTGGTGTATACTAGACTTTTCTCTCTGAAGGGGTTAAGGGAGAAAATATTCACATACTTCCTTGATGATTTTCTTTGGGCCTTTTCTTGTTTTTCTTCTTTATTTATTCTTTTATCTATTCCTTATTTTCTTGGTGTTTTCTTTCCCTCATTGTTGAGATTTTTCCTTCGAACTCTGTCTTTATCCTTGATAGTTCCCTTATAATTCCTTCTAACTTTTATTCTTTTAATTTTCTTTTTTGTATTTTTTTATTGATTTTTATTGAGCTCTACATTTTTTTCTGTTCCCCTCCCTGCCTCTCCCCTACCCCTTTCAACTCAAGGTCCCCATCCTCCCAATTTACTCAGGAGATTGTGTCTTTCTACTTCCCATGTAGATTAGATCTGTGTAAATCTCTCTTAGTGTCCTCATTGTTACCTTAGTTATCTTTGATTGTGGTTTGTAGGAATGATTTTCTTTGCTTTGTGTTTAAAAACTAACTATGAGTGAGCACATGTGATAATTGTCTGGGTTACCTCACTCAAAATAATGTTTTCTAGCTCCATCCACGCTCCTTCAAAATTTAAGATGCTGTTATTTTTTTTTCTGCTGTGTAGTACTCGATTGTGTCAATGTACCACATTTTCCTTATCCATTCTTCAGTCAAGGGGCATTTAGGTTTTCCAGTTTCTGGCTATGACAAGCAATGCTGCTATGAACATAGCTGAGCACATGTCCTTGT
>LOEQ01005333.1:31282-42884 GCA_001685075.1 Bramus lutescens
GTGTACTTCCCACTTTCTCTTCTATAAGGTTTAGTGTGGCTGGCTTTATGTTGAAGTCTTTGATCCATTTGGACTTAGTTTTGTGTATAGTGATAGATATGGGTCTCTTTTCTTCTACATGTTGATATCCAATTATGCCAGCATCGTTTGTTAAATATGCTTTCTTTTTTCTATTTGATATTTTTTTGCTTTTTTGTCAAAAATCAGATGTTTGGTGGAGTGTGGATTAATATCAAGGCCATCTATTCAGTTCCTTTCATCCTCCTGTCTGTTCTTATGCCAATACCAGGCTGTTTTTAGTACTGTAGCTCTGTAGTAGAGTTTGAAGTCAGGGATTGTGATGATTCCAGAAGTTCTTTTATTGTATAGGATTGTTTTGGCTATCTTGGTTATTTTGCTTTTCCATATGAAATTGAGTACCATTCTTTCGAGGTCTATGAAGAATTTTGCTGCTATTTTGATGGGCATTGCATTGAATTTGCAGATTGTTTCAAATTTTTAGTTTTCTAACTCTCTCATTCCTGATGTTTTCCTTCTGATTCATTCTTTTTTTATTTATTTGCTTGTTTATTTCTTCTTTCATTCATTCTTTCTTTCTTTTACTTTGTCAAGTTAGGGTTTCTCTATGCAGCCCTGACTCTCCTGGAACTCACTTTATAGACAAGGTTGGCCTCTACCTACCAACTGCTTGGATTAAAGGAATGCACCACCACATCCTGTCTCTTCTAACTAATTTACATTCTCTCATTCTTGGCATATTCTTTGTAGATCATTTAAACTCTATAAACAGCTTAGGAAGGAATCATCTTCATAATAATCCACAAGCAATAATGTCCAGTAGAATGGGATGTTTCTATGAGATAAACACACTCTATGACAAACAATGGTGATCTTCTCACATCCATTCCTACCATTTCAGATACTAGAGAAAGATACTAGAAGAAACATGTAAAGTCATATCTGAAACAAAAGACATTATGGAGCCTGTGGTCCTGGGGCCTTGTCTGTCTGAAGTTGACCCATCAGAGAGTTTCCACCTGATGGACTGACACCTTGAACTTCAATTGCCACCTGTTGCTCCTCTGTGATAATGACTGGAAAATTTGAACTTTTGGGTTAAATTGATAAAATTAAACTTTTCAAAATTTATTTTTAAAACAAGATAAAGAAAGAGAAATGGAAGGAGGGATGAACAGGGGGAGAGAGAATTGAAGGAAAAATAAGGAATAAATGAAAGAAGGAAGGAAGGAGAAAAAATGAAACAAAGAAGGAAGGAAAGCAAGCTTTACAGAGTAATTTCCACAAGAGCACACGTTAGTGTAATATGTCTCATGAAAATTTTTCTTATCAAATCACCACCAGACATAATGCTTGCACTACTTTTGCATGTCTAAAGATTAATGCAACTACTATTTATATTAAACATACTCATAGTAATGACTAATATAAGTTATTGTGCATGTAAAGGAAAAACCAAACCAAAATATTTGCAACAAAATGTTTTTAATCCACTGTTAAAATCTAGAACCATTTAAACAGACCCAGGATATTAGTACTATTAATGTACTTTAAAGGAAGAATCTGAGTATACTGACTTTAAATGCAGCAATGTATATTTCACATAAAGAAGAAATTATTCGAGAATGAGTAGTGAACATAAAAGTAGTTGGAGGGACAGGTCCTGACAGGTGCTGGAGGAAGGAAAAGAAAGAGATGCAATACAGTTTTGTTTTAATTAAAACTTACTTAGATAAATAAATATGTAAATGAGTAAAACAAAGAAGTATATCCAATGTTGAAATCACTAAAAAATAAAGGAAAACATCAAAATATTGTAGGAGCTGATACCATTATGAGAAACAACAGAGAACTAGCATTCTACGGATTTTTAAAAAGAAAACTTTACATTTTAGCTAATTAAGCTTACTCTCTGGAAGTAAAAAAAAAACTATTTGAACTGATTATTTTCAAACAAATATGAACAAAGAAAAAAATAAATGTGCTTTTCAAGAAGACAATGAGCTAAGTTGAAATTCCTAAAATACTTAAGTATCAACTTTGCTGTGAAGTTTTAGGATCGTCTATGGCCTGAAACAACTGAATAAAGTTACAAAACATTGTTATGGTATAATAACAGTAAATAAATACATCAGTGTAGCATCTTTTCTAATTGGTCTTAATCATAAAAACCCAGAGTGGGATAGAAGAGGATGAAGGCTGAAAGATCTGAGAGGCAGAGCAACCAGTCACTCGGTCTTACCTCCCTCCACAAGATCCTCAGATCGAATGGGGCAAGATCCTATTTCCAGGAATCCTCAGACGGAATGGGCTCTCCTGGCTCTGCAAATCCTCATATTGAATGCTGTCCCTATGAAACCTCAAACCGAATCCTGAGCCCATATCTTTGACCACTTTATATTCCTCTCTCTGCCCGCCCACATCACTTTTTATCCCCACCTCCCTCGTACTGGGATTAAAGGTGTAAACCACCACAACCGCTCTTTCTCTTTTAGAATGCTTCAATCTCATGTAACCCATGGTGCTCTTGAACTGACAGATATCTGTCTGCCTCTGTCACTGGAGTTCTGGGAGTAACCACTGCCTAGCTTCTATGGCTAACTAGTGTAGCTAGCTCTGAACTCTGATATTCAGGTAAATTTCATTTGTTAAACACAAACAAAGTATCACCACACATCACAACGGAACTGAGTCAATATTTGGGAGAGTGTTACAGAAACAAAAGAAAAGATGATTTATTTTCCTTAATACAATAGAAACATCTAAACACTTTTTTATCCTAAAGAATTGTCAGAGGGTTTATGTCTTTTTGGAAATATCTGACTTAATTTATACACATACTGTATTTTGGGATAACAAGGATAATTAAATAGAAATATTTCCAATATTTAAGTTTAGAATTGATCATAGAAAAAGCATTTAAACCTCTTCTGATACTTTAGTATACTTAATAAATTAATACATTTTATTTCCATATATTAATAAATAACTGCTAAGAAATCTAATGGTAACTGAAGATCTATTAAGTAATAGACAGCAACATTGTAGAACTAATTAGTCTTTGAGCAAAAAAATGTTTTGAAAAGCAGCTAGTATTGAAAACATTTTTTAAATGTATGGTTTGCCACTGAAATTGTTATGTTTTCAGGCTGGACTTTAAAATGCATGAATCTCCTGCCTTAACTTCTTAAGTGCTAGGATGACAATTATATACCACCACACCCACTAAACAATTCTGTAGGCAGAAGTTTCTGTTCTTCCTGGTCACTCAGCCATTCAGTCACAAAAAACATACAGAGGCTTATATTAATTATCAACTGTTTTACCTATTAGCTCAGGCTTATTAGGCTGTTCTTCCAACTAAAATTAATGTACAAATTCTTGTCTATGTTTAGGACATGTCTTGGTATCTTTTCTCAGTAAGACATTCTCATTTTGCATCTTCTGAGTTAGGATTATAAATAAGTCTCTAGTTTTCCTTTTCCCAGAATTCTAATCTGGTTTCCCCTCCTATATTTCCTGCCTGGATACTGTCCAATCAGCATTTTATTAAACCCATGCAAGCAATAAATCTTTACAGTGTACAAAAGTATTATCCCACAGCAGTTCCCCTTCTCTTGTTTCAAAAAGAGACTCTGAAACTAATCTCCTTTGTTTAGTTTTTTTTTTGTTTGTATTTTTCCTGACCATTATCAATAGCAACTTGTAGCCAACAAACTAAACAAAGACAAATATCCATAATCCATTTTTTGGGAATGTCGATGTAGTTTTCTAGATTTCTTCCTGCTAATTGGGATGCTTATAATATATGGGGATGCAATGATAATTTAAGGTTATGGTCAAATCCTAAATAGAGTATTTTGTGAGGCTAGATGATCTCAGCCAGCAGTCTTGATGCTGTTTTGAATGTAGAGCTCAGAGCAAACTGCAGTAGAGGTACTCTAAAACGTTGGGTCATCTGGGCCATCTGCTTCCATTGGAGATTTTTTTCAGGGCATCTCCCTCAATCAAACCTTATTCATTATTAACCAAGAATAAATCCACAGCCTCTCATTTACTGTGGAAACAAAAACAAATGTCTTTTCCAAAGTAGCATTTCTTTCTACTTTAATTTTGAAGTCAAGGCATTTTTAAATTATGTAGGTTGGATAATCCAAGCAAAATTTATAATCAAATATCTTTTAGCAGCTGTTGTTCCTTCCTCAGCAGGCAAAAAGTTTTAAACACAACACAAAAGTATCCATACTTTCTGTGCATTTTCAATCTTTATATTGCTTTTTTATTTTTTTAATTTTTACTATATTTCTTTTATTTTTGTTTTTTTTTTAATTTTTAGGGTTTTTTGAGACAGGATTTCTCTGTATATCCCTGGCTGTCCTGTATCACACTCTGTAGAACAGGCTGGCCTTGAACTCACAAAGATCTACCTGTGTCTGATTCCCAAGTGCTGGGATTAAAGGCACATGTCACCATACCGAACCACTTTATTTTTTAAGAACTTTTCTTTCTTTTCTCTCACAATCCTACATATACTTTTAAACATATGGCAAACTATTTAGTGTTTTTTTAAATCTGAATCTGTCTTTATTGTATACCTCTATAATTTTCTGACCACATGAATTTTTAATCTGCTAAGTAATATGGCTAGGATTAAAGCTTTGGTGGGTAGCTCCACCCCATTCCTTAGCTTTGTGAAAGTCTCACTTCATGGTGGAGGAACTGAGAGTAATGAGATTTATTACCACAACTCTGTGGAGTTTCTAGGTTTATGACACCACTAAGAAGCCTGATGCCACTGCTCATAAACACCATTTAGGTGTTTAGTGTCAGAGCCTCTTAAAAGAACTAC
The DNA here is from genome assembly GCA_001685075.1 of Bramus lutescens. Lineage (NCBI taxonomy): Eukaryota > Metazoa > Chordata > Mammalia > Rodentia > Cricetidae > Bramus > Bramus lutescens. Next base: position 36,150 of record LOEQ01005333.1, read on the forward strand.
AAGGTTTTTATAGCTAACAATGAGTCAGGAAGACTCTCTTAAAGGAGTCATGCCTCTGCTTTCCACTAGCAAACAGTCTACTGGAGAAAAAAAAATGGTTACCAAGAAACTATGCTTGACTCTGTTCTTGTCTGTTTAGAATCCCCCCCCCNNNNTTCAAATAAAGTTTCTCAAACTTTAGGTTGAAATTCTTGACACATGATTGGGCAGCAATACAGAAATGGAAATTGAGTTTTGTTTCCCAGCCACCAGCATCCAAATAATCACAAAACTACATTAATAACACTGGACCAACAGCTCAGGAATATTCCTAGTTTGCGTTTACATCTTAAATTACCAATTTCTATTATTTAATATTTTGCCTCAAGGCTTGTGCTTTGATATTTTACATCTTGCTTCCTTGGTGATTACATGACATCTGCCTGATTCTGCCTTTGTTCTGTCAGCATTTAGTTTAATTTTTCTACCTGTGCTGTGCTCTGCTCTGCTATAGGTCAAAGAAGCTTTATTATGAACCAATGGTAATAAAACATAGTCATGGCACACATAGGGGAATTCCACATCTCAATTCCTTTGCTATCCACTTAGAATATTTCTGACAAAAATTTATTCTTTCCTCAGAAATTTCATAATTGAGAAGTATCTGTGGTTACTTTTCTGTTTAAGTGGTATACTCATTTAGAAAATAAAGAACTCTTTTATTTCTCATCAGTACACTAGAACCCCTATTGCAGATTACCAATGTATGTGGAAATTGAAGAGAGTCATATAAACTAACTTAGCATATATATGGCTATGTCCCTTATTTTATAAGCCAAAGTATGAATGGTATTGCTGAATAATTTTTCTCTAAGTGCTGAAGAAATTAAAAAGGAAAAACAATTAAATATACAGCAGGAATAATCATTAATGAGATTAAAATCAAGCCTAGTGAAGTAATAACTCTTCTTAATTAGCTTATTAATAAAAAGAGAAGAACATAGGAGTAGGGAGGAGGAAATGTGAAACAAAGGAAACTATTACATATATCAGTATAAGTGTGGATTAATAAATTCATTAAAAGAAGAACTACTGGACAACTTTCTATTTTTTTTTGTTTTGTTTTCTGTTTCTTGTTTTTTGTTTCCCCTATGTCTGTATGGCTAGTCCTTGGCATCTTCCTGGAGTCTCATTTTTTTTTCTTCCAGAGTCTCAATTCCTCCTCCTGCTTAATCTTAGTGCCAAGAAGTCCCACATATATATTGTTCCTCACTACTGATCATTCAGAGTTCTATTAATCCAGACAGGCAGGCATGGTAAAGCAGCAACACATCCTTACATAATGGAACAATCGCAGCACATCTTTACATAGTTAAACAAACTTTCCATAGCACAAGAAAACGTTGCACATCTGTAACATAGTTAAATAAATGCAACACATCTTTGAATTGCTAAACAAATATTGCACAACAACTATATAAGTGATGAGAAATAAATCAATACTTGCAAGAGGTAACTATGTTGCTATTTTTTCTCAGAAGTATTCATTATAGGCAAGAAATCAAATTTCAAAAAAGTCCATCAGATGGTAAATGGATAAATGATATAAAGAATACATAGTATAGAATAATATTTAGCAAAAAGTTTGTGTATGCTGAATGAAGCTAGAAGACACTTTGCTAGCTAAAGTGTAAGAAATAGAAAGACAAATACAGCAATTTCTGACACATGGAAGTGAGTTTGTTATTATGGACGAGTGAAAAGATTTTACCTAGGGTTAAAATTTGGTCGAATAATAGTTTTTCAATTACAGAGAAATAAAAACTTTAAGATATCTTTTGAGTAATATGGTGACTATAATTAATAATACATCATATTCCTTGAAATGTTAATTTTTCCATTTTTATAAATCTGCATATATATTAAATTTCAATGTTATTGATACAATTTTATAAATGTATATATTAAATATAATATATATATATCATATTATAGAATTTAACTTGCATATACGCATATTAATTGAATTAATTTAAGCTTCTTTATCTTATAGAAATCAGTATTAGCTGCCTCTGGACATAAGGAAAAAAAAACTACCTTAACAAGTAGAGGAGCATGTGGTTTTCTTGTGTGGATGTATTTGAAGTATAATATGCTTTTTCACTTTTGTTTTTGTGATGTTTAAATTGAGATTTGTTAAGTTCTTAGGTTTCTTATACCCTTCACAATGTCTTTACCTCTTTTTAACATCTCATATTATATTTAAGCCTGGCTTATCTGTACAAAGACAGACACAACTTTGTTTTACAAATCCCTGACAAGAATTATCATGCTTGCATGTATTCTTGTACTTCCACATACAGCACGCACTTTTGCTTTGATAAGACAACTGAACTTTTAGAACTCAAAATATAACTGCATGCAGCTATAAATCTATTGGCTCATCTTCTTTTTCTGTAGTATCAGTGCTATTAGTCACAAGCACATTTTTTCTTTGATGAAAACTAAAATTCTTCTCTTTTTAACTTTTTGAGATTTTCTTGACAGAGTAGATTTGTACTATATCACATTCTAATCTTTATATTTTAGTTCTTCCATTGTCTTCTTCTTCTGAAAAAGTCATCATTTTTATTATTGAGTTCCTTATAAAATCTCTCTTTTTTCCTTCATTAAAAGTTAATTTTTAATAGTTTAAGTAAGGGATAAATTCAAAGAATTTATGAATGTTCTGGAATCTAGGGGTTGTCTTTTTAACAAAAATTAAATGTTTTTGTTTAGTCATGTAAATATCTTTAGCTACCTTTTCCCCCTTTTTTGGGGGGACTTAGATAGAACAATATTTTGCTTGTGATTTTCATATATCTTGTTGAATTTATTTCTATACTCATAGTTTGAGCTATTTTTGTTTGAAAAACCTATATGGTTGTATTAAAATGATTATCCTAAACTCTATAATCTTCATTTAATTATGATTGACATGTCATAAGTCTATTACTTTAAAAATGATATTTCTGTTTTTAAAATTTTAATGTTTTAAAGGTTTAAATTTTAAAAATATTTCTTATAGTATATCACATAAAAGCTATTATAATATGTATCATAGTCTAAGGTCTATTAGGTGATTCTAATATCTGAGTCATAAATATACCTATATATAAGCTAAAATTTTATATTGTACATTTATAAGTTATGTTTTACTGTTCCTTCCATTATTTTTAATCTTATTTCTTTGCCATACACATTGGTGGGAAATCAAGATTAAAATTTTTCAGTGGGGTCAATATGTCATTTCTGGTTTCTGAAAGCTTGTTTTTAGCCTTGTTAAGACAGTATGCTTTGACATTTCTATTTGAATTGATTTCAAAGCAAAGCACATACCTTTAACATGGGTCTCTTTCTTGTCATGATCTGACTGGCATCTTAACAGAAAACAATAAATGTCTAACATGCCAGGAATTTAATATCAGGACTTTATACCTGCAATGGGCTGTGCATTTCATATAATTTTGCTTTAACATCACTTGCTACTCTCTTTTTCATTTTGTCAACTCCTGTATATTATCAGTTTAGTAACTAAGAATTCCAAAGAACATGGGGCCATGGTGTGGGAAGTCCTTCTGTATATGTGTTACTTTTATTGGTTAATGAATAATGACATTGCTCTCAGCCAATGACTTAACAGAATATATCCAGCCTGGAAAAAATTATCTATCTCTATCATCTATATCTATACAGAGAAAGAGAGAGAGAGAGAGAGAGAGAGAGAGAGAGAGAGAGAGAGAGGAGTCAAGAAGAGACTCGAGTATTCATCTGGAACCTTGACGGCAGGCCACAAGCCTCATGGAAAAATATAAAATAATGGAAATCAGTTAATTCCAGATTAAGAGCTAGTTAAAAATATGATTAAGCTATTGATCAAACAGTATTTCAAATAATAATAAAGTTTATGTGTGATTATTTTGGGAGTCTGGGTGGTGGGGAAATGAACTAGCAGCCTCCTACTGCATAGCCAAATGCATGGAACTGATTTACAGAGTTTTTCACACAATAGTGTTTAAAATTTTAAAACACTTGTTCCACCACTGATATAGCTAGTATTAGTAGATTAGCAGGGTATGGTATTCGGTCCAATGCCATAAACCTAAAATTAGAATTTGGAAAATTACTTAGGCTTCAAGAAAAAGTACCAAGGCAGCACAATCTTCAGTATCTGTTAGCAAGGAAGAAATTCTCAGCTGAAATTGTTATCCCAACAATGTGTCCTGCAGAGATTCTCAGATTGTAAAGTTATCCTCATCCTCATGAAATTCCTATAGTGATATTGCTTGGAGCGGAGCATAAGAGTCTTATTTTCCTACTAAACTATGGTCACTATCTAAAATTACAATAAATATCAAATTGAAAATATAAGATAAAACAGTTTAATGACATTATCAATTATATAGATTAAGGAATTAATGTTTTACCAATATTATTTAATCAATTTCTGCCTACTGTACAAACGTCCATAGATTTTATCTGTATCATATAAAATAAAATCTCTGTAGTACAATATATATATTTTTTTCTGAATAAAGAAGATAGCAGTTTTTTGACTACACATAGTAAAGTCATGCTTAAAGTACTTAATGTCTTACAATTTATAATTAATCCAGACTTACATAAGAAGAGCTGATTTTTATTGGCATTTTATTAAAACAGATTTTAAACAAGATCAAATTTTACATTAAGTAACTGACAAGTTTCTTCAAGAACGTATTTTACATTTATCTATGTTTCTCTCTCTCTCTCCCTCTCTCTTTCTCTCTCTTCTCTTTTCCTCCCCCCCGGTATGTGTGTGTGTGTGTGTGTGTGTGTGTGTGTGTGTATGTGTGTGTGTGTGTGCGTGTATGGTCACAATATATTCATGCAGGTGTGTTACTATATAAATGTGAAGATCAAAAAAGAACTTTTAGTTTGGAATTATGGTTTTGCCCTTTTATCATGTGTGTTCCATGGATCAAATCCAGGTTGTCAGGTTAGGCCATAAGCTTATTTACCCACTGAAACATCTCACTTGTTTCATGACATATCATTTTGTCAATAAATATCTCTATTTTATTATATCATCCTTTTAATCTATTTATTATCTTCCTTTTACATACATATCTTTCTGTTTATTAAACAAGCTATGAAGTGTATTTCAGCCTTAAGATTTGAATAGAAAATTTCAAAAACTCAAATAAATAGGACAAATATTTATTTTTCTTCTTGCATCTTGATGATTGATTAATTCCGTGACAAGTCCATGGATTAATGCATTAATTCTGATCGCATTCCCAAGTCTTATCCTTCTTCTTTATCTTGAAAATGCAAAACCTCCTCATTCTAAACATTCTTCTACTCTGGCATAATATGTTTTTGCTTATTTGTGTTTTAGCTTTGTGATTCACTGGGTTTAATTAGGGATACCTGTCTCATCTGGGCAAATATATAGAGCTACTGGACATAGTCAGCTGGATCACGGGTACTTTATCATTGCTCACACCACTAAGAACAATGAGTCATAAAGGGGATGATATCGGCATCCAATGAAGTACTCAGCATTCAAGGCCACTGTCAGCACCTTGGCAAGACCTGAGTTTCTGCATTAACCACTGTTTTTTTTTAAAGTAGTTTCTCTGTGTAATGATGAAATAACAACAATTTATGGATATCTACAGGAATGCTTAAAAGGAAGTTTGACTGCATATACATTCAGCAAAACAGAAGCAGTGACTTCACCTTTAAGATTTATGAGTGTCTGAGCCAGGGTCTTTTGACTAGGTTCACAATACCAGGCATTAACTTCCTTTGAGCATCAGACTGAACATCTGGTGAGAATGTGCTAGTTGTCCTATAATAACATCCCCCTATTGAACACAGGCAAATCATACCTCATAATTCAGTATAGTGTCATAAAGAACCCATGGTTAAGTAAGATAATTAGCTTTTCTATGAGCAATAAATCCCATCTTTGCCTGTAGAGGAGAATCTGGTGTCAATGTTCTTTGAAATCTATTTGTGATTTTATAAAAGAAACACATATTAAGGGTTTTAAACTCAGATATGCCAAGTATTTCATATTATTGTTGTTGAGAAACTGCATCATGTAAACAACCATATAATTTTCTAGAATAGAAAGGAAACTGTTGATTTCTTCATAAAATTTGTGAAGTGAAATTAGGAAGATGCTCTCAAGGAATTTTAAATATCCTTACATAGCTTTCTGTTTTCCTTTAGTACTTGCTCTAGTCACCATTACTAAAATATTAAAAAACAACCTAAAATAATTCATCTATATCCAAGCTGGACATGGATATGATACTGATTATTTGTAGAGTTTTTCACAAAAGTGGCAGAGAATTATGAGTTTTAAAATACATTTTTCATAATCTTTTGATTTTTCTTCACTTCTCTGAATTATGCCAACATTTCTTACAGTAGAATTCAGTTACATCTGTAATGCTTCCCCCCCCATTCTTTCTCTCTTTTCCAGTTGAAATCCTGTATATGTGTGTGATCAATAGATTAATGATTCTAAGAAATAACGCTCATAATGTGGGTTCCAGATGACTTCTCCAATTGTATCCCTTGATCATATTGCAAGTGTATCGTGCCATATTTGTTTGCAGCAAAAAAAACCCTCTAAAGATTTATGTTAAGAACTTCTGAGTCTGCTTTCTTACCCTTTCTTTCTTTCTTTCTTTCTTTCTTTCTTTCTTTCTTTCTTTCTTT
>LOEQ01005333.1:53068-80222 GCA_001685075.1 Bramus lutescens
TTGGGTATATTCCCAAGAGTGGTATTGCTGGATCCTGGGGTAGGTTAATCCTAATTTTTCTGAGAAACAGAAGGGAGTTTTTCTTTACTTCTGAATTGTGTTATTATATAGGAGATTTTGTGTCTTGAGGTAAATTTTCTAAACAGCCATTGCAGAATAAAAAAGGCTTTTACTTTCTGGGTTGGTGCAGTTAGGAAAAAGGAATGACATAAACAAAAAAGAAAATAGATGTACTTGCCATGATTTTATGTAGATCATCCTTTTTAAAGAACTGACCCTTGGTGTACAGAATCTCAAAGTCAGTTCATGACACCCCAAGACCAAGTTATCAGCACAAAGGAAAATTATTTGTCCAAGAGGGACAGAGGGATGCAAATAATAGACAATGACAGAAGACAGACTATGAGGGAGTAGTCTAGTGAACAAGGAGTGTGAGGCAGGATAGGAATACTGGTCCTTGAATGAGACAAAGAACTATCCCTGGATAGAGTGGAGACATACATGACACATAGGAAAATGGAAGTTTATAAAGGTACAATGAGAAACCCTTTTGTTAGAATGAGGAATTTAATTTTAATTTAGCATCTTAATTGAGCTAAGAGGTCTTTTGAATGCTAGAATTCAAAATTTAGAAAGCTGGATCTTGATAGTCAGCCTCAGGGGGAGGAATTATCCAAATAAGGGAATAGATACTATAAGGTGCTAGCTTAAGGAATGGCATCTAAAAATTTTTAGCAAAGTGGAGGGAATCTGGAGAAGAGCAAGTTCTTCCAGAGCCATACAGGCTATGTATGAACTAGCCAGAATCACTTTACCTGGGAAAAAACAGGCTCAACAGGATTAATTCATTTTTTGCCTTTCATTTATTTATTTAGTAATATCTCTGTCTTCCTGTAATACAAATAAACAAATTAAAGAATTGCATTATAAAGATAAATAAATAAAGGGATATGACATTTCATATTCGTCCCCCATCTTCCTTTTGCCAGTGAAAATATCGTAACATCTACAAGGGGTTGTATTTCTTGTTCGCATGTCATATACCTCCACCACAGTACTTCTTTACATTCAGACAAAATTGTCACCACGTAGCCAGCTTTTAATTCTTGCAGAAAGGAAGCTTTCAGGCCAAAGTAATAATACTTTGGTATTAAGTTAAAGAAAGTGAATAAGAGACAGATCAGTTTCACATTCCTCATGCATGTTCAAGTAGTCATCAATGTGGCTTAGTAAATAATTTATGAAATGGAATTTTAAATAAAGTTCATATGTAGCATATGAAATAAAAACACAGAGACAGATAATGGGGTTCAACCAGTAGATAAAAAATGTAAAGCAGCCAAGCCATTAGAGGACTCTTACCACTATGAAATCTTCAGACTGAAAAGAGTTGAGTTCCTCTCTAGTGCTAGGATTAAAGGTATGTAGCACCACCACCTAGTCTCTGAGGCTAACTAGTGTGACTTCTGGGATTAAAGTTGTGTGCCACCACTGCCTAGCCTGTATGGATGACTAGTGTGGCTGTTTTGTGTTCTGATATTCAGGTAAGCTTTATTAATATACAAATGAAATATTACTATGGCTCTTTTTTGTATAAAATAAAAAGGCTATAACTAATATAAAAAACTATACACAATAATTACAATAAATATATGCAATATACAGGCAATAAATACATCCAACAATGTCTAGTCCATTTGCATATGGCAAATCAGAGAAAATACTCTATATCTATTATATCTTGGTGAGTCCAAACTCTTATACCTAATATACTCTATCATAAATTTCTTTCTGCACCTGTTTAACAAGGAAAACTATAATTATCTAGCCTTCATTTCCCTCAGAGACCCAAGAAGGAAATAGTGCTGAGTAAGCAGGAAGTGCAAGCAAGAAACTTCCAATAAATGTGAGAAATGACAGAAACACCTGACTGCCTGAAATTCATGCAAACTTCTTCTACAACGTTGGGACATCCATTTTCGGACTACATGCCTAGTATATTTAAGAGATTTTTCTGTGAAGCAGAATATTCTGAGGGGCTGTCCTGCCCTATCTTGACAATTTTTGACTCTCATTTTCTTTTGTGTTTTTCCTGTACAATTAGGACAATGCACTATCAGTCACTGTGACAAGGACATTTTCTTATTCTGTGATTTTCATTTGCCACAAAGAAAGTAAACTCTATGTGAAAATTCTTTGATGTCCATTATCTTTTCTGAAATAGATTAGTGCTGTCAGGAGCTAACATGTTTTATTATCATTAAAAAGAACCTATTCTTTTAAAACATCTTAAGTGCCATATTCTGTAGACTTCTGAAGAGTTTGAAGATGACCTTTCTATCTAAAATATATCTTTGTTTGACATTGAAAATATACCTAATGTGACAATAAATTTGACTGTTATAGGTGATAAACTACTAACCTGCATTTCATTATTAAATTAAACATTTGGTAATAACAATGTTCAATGACTAGAAACTTGCATTACATTGTTAAATGTGTTGTATAGGTATAATACTTTGAACAAATTGGAAATATATGTGCAGTATGTTCTAACAAATTAGGCTCAATTTGCAACAATGTGTAAAATTTGCATACATTTTGAAAAAGATACAATGTAAAACATTTAAAACGCATAGTTGCTTTTTAAAAGGATATTCAATAATTTTACTTTTTAATTTTTCTATCTATAAACCCCTCTTTTCTTTTCAAAATGACAACTCTGAATTAGGTCTCCTTTGAGCAATTTTTCTCCTGACTGTAACCAATAACAACTTGTAACTAACCTCCTAAACAATGAATATCCATAACATATTGAATTAAAAAAAATGACCACACTGACTCTTGGGAATGTGGTTGTTTTATTCTTAAATTTATTTCCTGCTGTCTTGGGCTGATGGTATCTTTAGTAGATACTGAAAAGAAAAAAAAAATTGGATTATTGTCAACTCCTGCGGGGTAGCCATATTATTAGTTGAATATATCAGTCTCTGTACAAAGGGAAAATGAAGGACTTGCCTCAAGTCCTGACTAGAGAAGTCTGGATCATCTCAGCTCACCAACTTGAAATAATTCTGAGCAGTCTGTATTCCAAAGCAGATATTTAGGTGGTGTTTTTCAGCTTATTGGTGTTATTATAGTCCTGGAGAAATCATCCTTTTAGGACTCCATCCTCCTTTAGAAGACTTTAATGGTTACTCTTAGTCATCCTCAAAGTTCACCTCAAAAATCTGATACTCAAACCTGAAATCATACATAGGAATGTGGAAGAGACCTTTATATAGAATTAGGCATACTCTGTATGGCCATTGATATCATGATAAAAAATTATATGTGCAATTATTTATGCTATAAGTCTTATATTTAAGAAAAGCTTTTAAAGAGTCAATATAAAAACAAAGGTTAATGAGATTAGTGGCAAAAGAATAGTCTTTAAATATTTGTTTTCATTTTGTTCCATATCACAAGGCTCTTCTGACATGTGACATAGAATTTGTATTTCAGTTTATTAAGCATGTTTGGGTTTAGCGAAGGAGAAAGTCGCATTCCAACTCCATATACAGCTTTAATATTTAATTGAATTGGGACTGCCAAAAATCATTTGCCTTATGTGTTTATAGATAATATCAGTAACAAAACATTTGAGAAGATTTATGAAATTTTATCCAGTTGGAAATGTGATATACCAATATGTTAATTTACTATTTTTCTTGAGACTTTTTTCTGAGTGATTTGTCCTATTTTCAAAAAAAAAAAAAAAGCCCAATGTGCAGCTCTGGCTTTTACCAGTGACTAAAATGCCACATGTTGTTGCAAAGAGTGGGCCTTGTCCCGGCCACCTGGCTAGCTTACACCCGAAATAATCACACAGAAACAGTATTCATTTAAACACTGCTTGGCCCATTAGCTCTAACTTCTTATTGGCTAATTCTTACATCTTNAAAAAAAAAAAGCCCAATGTGCAGCTCTGGCTTTTACCAGTGACTAAAATGCCACATGTTGTTGCAAAGAGTGGGCCTTGTCCCGGCCACCTGGCTAGCTTACACCCGAAATAATCACACAGAAACAGTATTCATTTAAACACTGCTTGGCCCATTAGCTCTAACTTCTTATTGGCTAATTCTTACATCTTAATTTAACCCATTTATATTAATCTGTGTATCACAATATGACTGTAGCTTACCGGCAAGGGTATAACCAGCATCCATCTCAGGCAAGAGATCCATTGCATCTGCCACTCTGCTCTTTTTCCCAGCATTCAGTTCTGTCTACTCTGCCTACCTAAGTTTCACCCTATCAAAAGGCCAAGGCAGTTTCTTTATTCAGGCAATGAAAGCAACATATAAACAGAAGGAACTCCTACACCAACAGGTAAATGCCTCTTTTTGTGATTTTGTATCCCAAATTGTTACGTGATCATTTTATCATGAATAATAAAAACCCAGAAAGAGATATTGGGCTTCAGCTTGAATCAGTAAAACAAAAAAGCAAAGCCAATAGAGAGCTCTTCTATCAAATTTTCAGTCTGAAAAGAATTGAGTTCCTGTTTCATTCCAGCTTATATTCCTCACTAGTACTGGAATTAAAGGCATACACCACCACTGCCTGGCCTCTATTGCCAATTAGTGTGGCTGCTGCGATTAAAGTTGTGTGTCACCACTTCCTAGCCTGTATGGCTGAATAGTGTGGCTGTTTTGTGTTCTGATCTTGAGGCAAGCATTATTCATTAAAATACAAATTAAATATCATTACATGAGCACTTTTGTTGTCCTTAAATGATTTGTAAGTTACAGTAGATTATAAACCCATGTTGAGTCCTGTATTTCCACTGGACTATATTGCATGAAAAATTTTCAATAGTAATTAATGTTTATGACTGTGCAATGATGAAAAATTATTTTAAAGAATGTAATGACTCTAATTTTCCAAAAGTGTTTGTCTTTTGTAATATAGGACTTCACTGTAACCATATTCTTTTTAGCTGAGTATCCTCTTGATTTATCCATGTCCTATGACTCAAGTATTAGCAGTCTTAAATAATAATTTTACTATTAAAATCTACGTAAAAACAAGGAGAAACTAAAATATTATTATGTTTAAAGGGTCTATAGGACCCCATTTTCTACTTATAGGAAAAGAGATAAACTATTCTTACAACTTTGCTTTTCAGTTGAAACCGGTTGTTTGAGAAAGTATTACCTACTCAGAATGCAAATTACTGACATAGGTTTGTGTTTAAAATGTTCAACATCTTTAACACTAGTGAGATGTAACTGAAAGCTACATAGATATTTTAAAAAAAGCCAATTTGAAAAGTCAAATACAAGTCCTATGCATTTGTGCAAATACTATTCCTATGCATTTGTGCAGGTAAACTCTACAACTGAGCTGTGTATCCTGTCTTTGTGACAATGGATGAGAACCTAGAAATACTCTCTGTGTCTATTTCTCTGTGTCTCATTATCTTGCTCTTAATTTCTTTCATCCTTTTCGCTTTCCTTCTTCAACATGACTTCTCTTTGTCTTCCCTTTTTACAATGTCTTTTCTTCCCTCATTTCTTTCTTCTGACTTTCTCTGTACGCATAGTGACAGACCCTATAGAATTCAGTTTCTGTGGCATCAGTTGAAGAAATGACACACTATAGCATCTATTCTTCCTCAGGAATAGGTGTAACTTATGGTTGCTTTGAAGTGTTTCTCTCACTGTAGCCTTGAGCTTCATTCTATAACCCAATTAACAAATTTATAACCTTCCCTATTACTTTTCAGCTTTTTTTTTCTCCTTTATGACATAGTGAGACATTAATGCTTGCAAACATGAATCCCAACTAGGACAATTCTGAAGAACAAAGGTGAAATTTAAGAATTGCTCTTCTTTGTTAGACAGAATTAAATGTTGCCTGGTATCAGCACACACAATTCACACTGAATCAATAGTTGTTAGAGAAACAACTAGTAGTGTTAATGCCCTGATGTATTGTGAAACTGATGGCCACAATCAATGATAATTTGCCCAAACAATGTTTGGAGTTTGAGCTTGTGCACAGTTGTTGCAGTTATGGTTCTCAAGAGCACTTTGTTTTAAGTGGTCTTTAAGACATAACATGAATTGGTTCCAGAGGTGCAACATAAGTAGGCAAGAAAAAAAAAAGCAACACAAGGTGTTTTTGCTTTTGTTTATATAATGAGACAAAGGCATAGCTGAATTTACCATGCTGTATACAAATTAAATTAATTAACTAAAATAGAAGAGGATATTCCAAATTCAAATAGTAACCAAGCAAATTTGCATAAATGTGCAGATTTAAAAGTCCTGAGAAGTCCTGCAAATATTTGGGAACTTAAAATTAGAGAATTTCCTCAAATTCTCATTTTCTTAAGAGCAAGAAAGATCTTAATATTATCCAAATCAAAGTATTGATTATAATTGTTTTGTATTAGTGTATAATATTATATACTGAAAGGGTACTTACTTCCTGTGAAATAACTGTTAACAAACTCTAACAACTTTCTTGGTGTGTGTAGAAGACAGGATATTAAAAATAACAAAGGAAATGGAGAACAGCATGTCTATATGTGACAAATGGTTGGCCGAGATATATCAGTGAAGTGCAGAAGTATTCTAGAAAATGAAAATTAGTCGTATGGAAGAGCAGACCACAGGAAGTGAAAAGGCTTCATGGAATGCAAGTGTTTTAAAACTAAAGAAGAGAACAAAACACACCTTCAAATGCATGAATGTTAAGTAACCATGGTATTTGAATGGTGATAACTGGTGTTTGTATGAATTACAAAATATTTTAATGTACTGAGGATCTTTTATTCCGTCTTGTAAAGTAATTTTTATTATCAGTCTTGTTGGACATATAAATAATATGCTTGTCTCTGTCTGTTGTTTTTTGAATTAAAAACTTGACATTATGATGACTATATTGAAATTATACAATCTAGGACTTGAATGAAATATTCCTACAACGCCAAGGCACTGGAATGGAATGTGGAAGTTTCTTTCCCATTTTTATTCTAATTCAAATCATAAATCAAAAGTCCTAAATATAAAAGATTATGAATAAGACATATCTGTGTGGATTCACAACAAACCAAATTTACCCAATTGCTAAAAGTGATAGCCAAGGGAATAGATAATCAATTATATTCAATTGGCTATTGAAATAAAGTTCTGGCAGCTAGGAAATACAAAACAGATTGGAGAAAATAAGCACTCTTAGGAGTTTATTCCACATAAATATGAACTTTACATAACATTTGGTATCTATATTGATTTCAATGACTTAAAAATACTTCAAATCATATGACTTTTCTCAGGATAATTCTAACTAAAAGGTGTTTTTCTTACTATTATTAATCTGTTTTATTTTGCTTTACATTTTAAACAATCTACATTAATTTATTCTATATTATATATATAGATATAGATATATATGTGCACATGATATGTGTACCCAATGAAGCATGCACTCACACACACATTTATGGATGTCTTAAACTATGATTTATTAGAGATATTTGAATCTAAATTTGAAAATTTAAACATTTTAATTTTCATAAATTTAATTCATGCTGTTATTTAGATACATTATTTTTGAAATGCTCACATGTCAAAATTTGTCTCAAATTGTTGTCACATGCTATGTATACACAGAATTTGAAATCACTGAGTTCTCATATACCTTATAGATACTATTTCAGGGAAAGTTAATTTGTTTACTTGAAAACAGATATTTATTATTTCTTTATATCCAAGTTAAATATTCTTTATAATCAGCTGATTTTTCATAATCAAGATAAAGAGAAGACTCTCATTGTGAAAAGCCTTTAAAAGCTAAAAAAAAGCAAGTTCCACAGAAAGGGTTGCACATTAAAAGTTATATAAAATAAATATGTCATGCATAGCATCAGAGTCTTTTTTTTAGGAAAGAAAAACTGCTTGTTTTTCCTTCTGGGATAGTTTGTTTGATTCTAGAATTAGAAAAAGTATGTACTTAAGTATTAATATAGATCATTTATACAGCTTGTGAACTGACAGAAATACATGGAGCAAGGAAGAATTATGAAAGGCTTTCTTGCAATATAAAGACTTAATCATATTTTTAGGGAGAAAATGGACAACTTTCAAAACTTTCCCACAAATAGTTTTAAAATGGTGCAATAGTATAAGTGTAAAGAAGCAAACAAACAAAATCAGAATTGGGATGTCTGTTTCTGTGTTTCTTTGAGACAGAATTTCACTCTACTGCCTAGGCATAGCTGTCTAGGAAATACCATGGAACATAGGAGTGCCTTGTATCATCTTCATGGGAACTGAAATGTCAAGTATTTACCATTGCATCAACCTTTGAAACAACTTATTTTCAATCCAGTCAATGTCATGGAATTTCAGTCAAAATAAGGACCTTTATGTACTTTTTTTGAAAATCAAAAATTCAAATATTTATTGTATAGAGATAAAAAGTTCAAGTTGAAACCAATGACATCTCTGAAGATTTTAAGTATTTTCATCAAATTATTGAACTAATTTATAAAAAAGTTATAAATTTTAGGACTCAAGCTATTCAGTTTTAGTGTTTTAAATGTAAAGAACTAATATAAAATTCAAACAAGTAGAAAATGAAAGCTTTAAAATCAGTGTCTAGTTATGAGTGTCATGAATAAAGGTGGCAATTGTAAATTAAGACTATAAAAGACTATAGCTAAAAATAAGACATGCAATTTATATTCACTGATCTACTTTTAATGAGGATTCCTTTATTTGACCCTGATATATTCAACAGAACCTTGAAAGAAAATGCAAATTAAAGAATTAATCATTACCTTAGAACTATGACTGGAAAAGGGGGGGGAAAGGGCTGTTTTCTTTGTCAGACTGTAAAGCATAGCAGTTTTGCATTTAAATTTATTGATTATTGTAGCAAGACTTTCTTGTTTTTCAAAGCACATATCTGAAGTTCCAGTGCCACTTGATGCTAAAATTACATGTCTCAAAAAACTTCATTTCACATTTATGGCCTTTCTGTGCATTTACTAATGAATTTTCTCCTGTATACTAACTACCTGTAAAAACTTGATATTCTTTTGCTCTCTGAGCTACCTGCAGTTTAACTTCTTGATTCTGAGAAGAGAGAGATGGGCAGTAAGATTGACTCACAGAAAGCTAAACAAAACTGAAACTTTAAGGCTTGGGGGTCTTGAAATTCAGTACATAAAACAGTTTCCTTCTGTGTAAGTAACTGTTGCTGTGTGGGCATATAAGGGCAGAGAGTACATCCCCCTGAAGTGTTGTTCTCCTATGAAATGGATACAAAATTGTAAAAAAAAAAAGGAGAATACTTAGAAAAGGTAATCATAGTCTGTGAAGTAATGTCACGAATCCAGAGAGTTTAACAACAACAACAACAAAAAGGTAATTTTTGGTCACTTTTGTAATTTCTTTTCTCTCCTCAAGAACATGTTAGAAGGGAGAATGGAAAAATGAAAGGAGCTTTTGGGAGGAAACTATAGGAAAGCAGACTGAAAACTCCAGGTATACATTCTACTTAAAGAAAAGAACATGAAGATCCTAGATCCACTGCTCTTCCTTGCTCTTCAGGCAGTTGATCACTAGAGAGAAATGAGAGTGTTTTCTGTTCAACAAACAGTGATCTTCAGAAAGGTTGCATTAGTCTTGAGATTCTATGTTGAGACATAACATCTTGGCCAGCATAGCCACAGGTCAAGTTCTTCGGTCTCAAGCAGTTAAACTGTGAGATAACAAATTCCTGCTGTCTTTAGTTGATAGTAAGTGATCATATGTGAAAAGTCAACACAAAATTTTTCATGTAGACAAATTTGCCTGAAAAATAAAGAAACATTCTATTTGGTAACGTAAGTGTCAAATATGCAACTAATAAAGAATCAACTGGCTGAAAGGAAATCTTACAGGTCTTGGAGTTCATTTTGGAAATATATTATCAGATTGTAGAAGGTTTTCTTTTTCATGTTTCAAATTTATACTAACATATAAACATCTATCAAATAATAAAATCGATAAACTAAACACAACTTTATTTCAGTTTCTTTTTTATCTTTTGGTATTTTTATTTTAGAGAAAAAAAGAGATATCTAGTACAAAAACATGAAATTGAGGGGTAGGGAGGCTGGGAAGTTCTGGGAAGATTTAGTGGAGAGGAAAGAATATGATCAAAATATCTTGCACAGAATTTTAATTAAAATTAATTCTAAAATGAAAATAAAATGTAAACAAACAAAAACAATATGAAGAATAACAAAGAAAAAGAATATAAAGCACCTCCCAATAAACAAAGCAAATAGAAAACATGGTGTCTATTTTATGTTGGCCAACTCCTCCTGAGCATAGGGCCTGCCCTGATCTGTGGGTAATGGACTAGGTAAAACTCTATTCAAAACATAAAACAAAACAGTACAGAACAAAACAAAACAGATTTTGCCTTTCCCAAAACGTATAAATTGCAAATAACATCTAGATTTCGGGGTATGATTTTATGACCGCCTTCTTTCCACAGAGCTGTGATTGTCTAGTTTGAACATACTCAGTTTCTACCCATGCTGTTGCATTCTCTGTAAGCTAATATATGTATCATGTCCTGATGTGTCTTTAGGTTACTGCTTACTTGGAATCATCCCTCTTTCTGTCTCTTATAATGTTTCTGAGTCCTCTTTCACCTAGATCTATGAGCCTTAATGGAAATGATTTAAGAAAAACATCCATTTTAGATAAGAGTGCTCCAAAGTCTCTCCCTCTCTGCACATTATACAGTTGTGACTACCTATGCTAATTTCAACCTACTGCAAAGAGAAGCTTTTTCACTGAATAATTTTTAACGAACTGTTCTGTGAGTATAGCAATATTATTAGGACCATTTTATTACAGTCTTCCTCAGTAGAATAAGACTAGTTGATTTTCTCCTAGGGTCCAGAACCTCCCTAGTTTCAGGTCTTGGACATGTTTAGCAGTGTCAGATGTGAGTACCATTCCATCAAGTGTGCCATAAGTCCATTTAAAAACACATAGGTTATTCCCTGTGCAGTCTAGATTGACATTAGTCATCCAAGAGGAGAAAAACTTCAATGAAAAAAATCCACAATAAGATCAGACCTGGGCCAACCTGTAAAGCATTTTATTAATTAGTAGTTGATGGGGGGACCCTGTCCATTATGGGTTGTAGCATGAATTCTAGTTGGTCTTATTAATAAAAACCCAGAGTCAGGTATTTGGGTAAATGCTGAATGATCAGAGAAGTAATGGGGTCAGCCATTAGAGAGATCTTTTTCTTCTTCTGAATCCTCAGACTAAAGTGGGCATGATCCTCAGAAGAAATGTCCTGATTGCCTGTCTCCTCTCTCCTTATATTTCTCTCTCTAGCCAGCCACATTACTCCTGTTTCCACCTACCTAATGCTGAGATTAAAGGCATGAAACCCCAAGAGCTTTTATCAAAATATGAGCTCTGTTTCCTTTTCTGACTGGATCAATCTAGTGTAGCCCAGGGTGTCCTTGAACTCACAGAAATATATCTGCCTATGTTTCCTGAGTCCTGGCTGTGTGCCACCACTGTCTGGCCTCTATAGCTAACTAGTGTAGCTAGCTTCAGGTAAGCTTTATTTGTTGTAGTACAAACAAAATATCAGCATAGTGAGTGGTGCCACCCCTGGTCTGTTGGTCATGTGTTCTATAAGAAAGCAGGACATGTGCTCAGCTATGTTCATAGCAGCATTGGTTGTCATAGCCCGACCTGGAAACAACCTAAATGCCCATTGATGAAAGAATTGATAAGGAAAATGTGGTACATTTACATGATGGAGCAGAAAAAAATAACAAAACAACATCTTGAATTTTGCAGGAAAATGGATGAAGCTAAAAACCATTACTTTGAGTGAAGTAACTCAGACATAGAAAGACAGTTATCACATGTATTCACTCATAAATGCTTTTTAAACATAAAGAAAAGAAACCCAGCCTACAAATAACAACCCCCAAATACTTAGACAACAATGAGGACACTAAGAGAGACTTACATAGGTCTAATCTACATGGGAAGTAGAAAAAGACAAGATCTCCTGAGTAAATTGGGAGCATGGGGACTTTGGGAGATGTTTCAATAGGGGAGAGGAGAGGCAGAGAGGGGAGCAGAGAGAAAGATATAGAGCTCAATAAAAAATACAAAAAATATTAAAGAAAGCAGGCTAAACAAGCCAAGTGAAGCCACATGAAGCAAGCCAATAAATAGTACTCCTCTATGGCCTCTAGATCAGCTCCTGCCTCCAGTTTTTTTGTCTTTCCTTTCCTGTTTGAGTTCTTATCCTGACCTCCTTTGAGGATGATCAATAATATGGAAGTGTGTGGTATATGGAAACCCTCTGAAAAATCACTCCACAAGATATAAATCTATTCCTGGAAATGGAGATTTTAACCAAGTGACATGTCTAATTGGGGTATTGTCTCTTTAGTCATATACTGACTCCATTTAAGTTTGATTCATACATGTATACATATTAGGGCAGCTTGTAGAGAAGCAGGTTTCCATAAGGCTTTTCAAAAGACTATGTGTTAGTTGTCTCTCCCTATGTCTCCTTTTGCACCCTGTCCTTCTATCCCTTTCCTGATTTAATTAATTTATTCCACTTCTCATTCTATCTCTTTATAACGTTATACTTTGCCTCCCTTTCCTTGGAAAAATTCCTCTTTCCCCTAATGTCCCTTACTTGATATCCAACTTCTGAAGTTATTTTAAATAATGAACACCTAAAAAAAGGTTAAAAGTTAACAACCACCCAAAATAGAAGCCATTCAATATTTGTCCTTTGGTGTGTGGGTTACCTCATCCAGGATGATTGTTTATAAATCCCTTCATTTGCCTTCAAGTTTTATCATTTTATTTTCCTTAACAACTAAATATATTAGCCTGTGTGAATGCACTACATCTTTGTTCATCAGTTAATGGACAAGTAGAGTGTTACAATGAATAGAGCATCATTGGACACAGATGACAAACATCTCAGTAATAAGATTGAGAGTCTTTTGGAAGTATGTATAAAAATGGTGTGTTTGGACTCTTGGTAGATCTATTTTGGTGCGGGAGAATTGTCTGTATTCTTTCAATCATGTTTTAAATGAATACTGATTGGCCAGGCAGGAAGTATAGGCAGGAAAACCAGACAGGAAGTATAAATGATGCAATGAGAAGAGGACAATTCTGGGAAGGAGGAAGTTGATTCCTCCCACTCCTGCCCAGACCACCGAAGCAGCAGGATGTGATATACCCCACTGAAAAAGGTACTGAACCACATGGCTAACCTAGATCAGAATAATGGGTTAATATAAACTACAAGAACTAATAAGTATCCCGAGCTAATGGGCCAATCAGTTTTATAACTTATAAAGATCTCTGTGTGATTTTCTTTGGGAGTAAACAGCTGGGAGACCGGGCGGGACAGAAACCCCAACAAATGATCCTGGGCCTCATGTTACACTATTTCATCTATCTTTATACTTATTTCCATAGTGGCTGAACTAACTAGTAATAAAACGACAATGAGTAGGTATTCCCCTTCCTCTGAATCATTGCTATCTTGTGCTATCATTTACTATACTGATTTGCCATTCTGATTACTATTAAGATGAACTCTCAAAGTAGTTTTAGTAAGCATTTCCCTCATGGCTAAGGATTTTGAACTTTTAAAAAGTGTTTCTCAGCTATTATTTTTTATCTTTAGAGAGTTTTCTGTTTAGTTCTGTGTTCCAATTTAATTAGGTTGTTTTCTTGATTTCAAATTAATTATGTTTTACTAGTATAATAAACAAAGACAAATTTAAAATTAATTCAGGTATTAGTGCTCAAAATATGTCACACATATTGGATACCCTGAGTTTGGATGTTCATTTAGAAACTAGTCCTAAGGGAGAACTGGCCCTGCCCCTCACCAATGGCACCACTCTGGAGAGTGGGCCCTGTGCCTCTCAAGAGCAACATATTAGAGCTCTCCCTGATGGTGGGAAGGGGGATCCAGTAAGTAGAGCCTAAATGCAGGAGGGTTGGAGAACTAGCCCCGTGGTCTGTCACTCAGTGGTTTCACTGAGGGAGAGATAACCCCTTGCTTCATGCACCTCACCCCCTCACCCCTACTGCAGGCAATGAGTTCACCAGAGTTAAGAGAGGTGACGCAGCCCTCACTGGTTGCAGCGCTTGGGAGAGTAGGCCCTGTACCTAGTTCCAGGTAGTAGAGCAGAACCTATGCTGTTGACAGAGGCACAGGTGATCTGGATTCTTGAATGCCAGTGGGAAATCTGGCTCCACCCTTCAAATACTATAAGGTAGAATATGCAAGGAAGATTTGACCTTCCCCCTCTCCTAGCCCTTGCCACCTGTGGAGGGTGGGAGAGCTGGCCCTGAGCTTATAAGAGTGTGGGACAATCAGCACTTCCTTCCACTGATAACAGAATTCAGGAAAGAAGGCCCTAAACCTTGCCTGGGCAGCCCAGTACAGCTGACCCTGCTGGTGGGTACTAGTGAGCCAAGCCTATGGGTGGGAGAGAAGGAGAGATGCCCTAGTCCTCTCCCTCATATTCCAAGAGATGACGAAGGTAAGGGAAGTAAGTGCTCACTACCTCCCGCCCCTCCCCACACCACTCCTTGCCACCAGTGACAGGTGGGAGAGCGGATCTTGGCACATGAGACGGGAAGAGCTGGCCCTTTCCCAGCACAGGTAGCAATTCTGAGAGCAGGCCCTGCACCTTGCCTGGGCAAAACAATAGAGATGTCCCTGGTGGAGCAAGTGCAGGTTAGGGGAACCTGCGTCTGTGAGAGGAGGAGAACTGGGACTTCTCCTTCCTGGTTGCTACACTAGATGAGCTTGGCCAGTACTGGAGACGTTGCTTGGGTGGTAATGATGAAGAGAAGTAGGCAGGCTCACAAAACCAGGTACCACCCAGGCTCAGAATCAAAACTGCGAGGTAGCCCATGCGAACACCCACCTCATCTATGAACTGCTGGAGCAGGTGAAGATGCTAGACTTGCTGATCCAAAGCTACAGGATATCCATGACACAAGGCAACAATAGCATGTCCAAGAGGTGTCCTACTGAGAGTTTAGTATTGAGAGTGTAGCAGAAGCCTGAGGCTTTGAACCAGACCAATGACTCATTTCAAAGAACTTTTACAAGTAAAATGTATGGAATGAAGGGTATACTATATGTCTCACTACAGATTCCGTGCTGAGATTTTTTTATTTGATTTTTTATTGGATTTTTGGTTCTACTTTTGAATTTTCTTTTGCGGGTTGGAAAGGTAGAGTCTGAAGCAAGGAGAGAGGAAGATGAGTGAAACTGGAAAACTGATGTGAAATCCACAGACAATCAAAAAATGTTATAAAAAAGAAACTAGCCCTAAATATTTATTAGTTACTGCTTCTGGACATAGACCTAGAACATGTTGTTCTTCTACATATCACAGGGAAAAGTAGATGAAATGACAGAGGCTATGAAAGGTTTTCACGGTACAAAGGACACAGTTTTATGGAGATTTCTTTGCATGCTCTCTACTACTACATTTTGCTACTATTTACTGGCTTCTAGTCATGTTCTATGACTACATTCAAAGTGCTTTTGTGCATCATTCTCACAACCTTGAGATCCTTATCTTAATAATTCTTCAATTTTAGGTACAATTTAAGAACTCTTGGAGTCAAAGGAAAGGAGAACACAATCCCATGTCCCAAACTATGTGTTAGAGGCCTGTAGAAATAACATTCATTCAATCTTCATTTAAAGTTTAGTATGATCATAAGGAAAGGGTAGAAAAGATAAAAGTAAAGAAAATTAGAAGAATGATCTTTGAAAATATAACAAATTTCATTAACTTATCTGGCCTGGAAGCAATAATATTAGAACTTTGAATTCCCTGAATTTTCTACATTTATTATGCTATTACTTTCTACTTGTAAGGTTAAAAAAAAGATAGCATTAACTCTATTAAGTCTAGCTTCCTTTTTTCCCACTTTCATCAGTTCCCTGCTAGTCATTTAACTTCATGGCACTGAGGTATTTCAGTATTTAATGAAGCACAGATAAGGAATCTTAAAATATAGCAGTATTATATTTTCATGTAGAAGTTCTACTTATTTTCTTGAAGCTTTATACCAATAAAACTCTGGTGTTTGGAAGGTGGTGCTAAGATGGTACTCTGATACATCATGAGTTCCAGGTCAAGTTGGATAAGGAAAAAGGAAAGAAGGAAGGGAAAAGGGAGAATGGAGAGAAGAAATTAAATCAAGTTTAGATTTAAAAGATTTTTATCCTGTTTATATTTCAGAAATGCAGAAACTAAACACATCACATGTACTACTAAGAAAATCCTCTCAAAACTCATATCTAACTTTTAATGAAGCATCTGTTCTTGTGCATAATTTTATTAATGCTTCTAACAGACTCCTCGGGATTGCTAATAAATTCTATAGCTAGAGAACTCCAGATGCTGGAAAAGTAAATATTAAACTTGGTGAATATATTAAAATCTTAGACATTCCATTTTTATATTTTTATTTTATATTTCTTTTTTCCTTCTTTCCCTTCCTTTCTTTTCTCAGCCCCCTTCTTTCTTCCTTTTTCCCTTTATCCTTTCCTTCTTTTTGCTTTCTTCCCATTACTAACAATCTTGTTTATGAGAAAAAGGTTTTCTGTTACTGATCCACATCACCATCCTTTTAAAAACTGCTGGTTATTTTCCAGGGGAGGAAAGTGACCTGTAGTGAATGGGGAGCGGGCCTGCTTTTCGACCTGCCCAGCTCCCGCACGGCTAGCTTATACCAAGAAATAACAACACACAAATTGTANTAAGCTGCTGTCCTATCAAAGGGTCAAGGCAGTTTCTTTATTAACCAATGAAAGTAACACATGGACAGATGACCCTCCTACATCAGTGACCAGGCTAGCTTATTCACTCTGTAGCTTATTCATGTCCTGAATTTGTGATCCTCCCAGATCATGCTCCTAGTTAGCTGAAATTAAAGTCAGTGTCTCGAAGTATGCTGAATTTTATATATTTGGATTGGTAAAGTTTCTTGATAAGGCTTTTTTAGTTAAAGAGTCACCGATTGTGTATGCTTTTTGCCTGAATTTGTCTGCTACTGAAACAGTATTTGTTAGCTGTATACCAGATATTCTGTTATAAAGAGAGATTTCTAAATGTGGATTCCTGAAAGTGAGCTCGTAACATGGTTATACTGTGATAAGGGAATATTCTACAGCTTGTGTATCTTCTCTTTGTTTTAAAATGGGGAAAAAGGTATGGTGTAGATAATTATTTCTTTTTCTAGCACTCTAAAAACCAAGTTTAAAGTGTGTGACACAGTAGAGGGAAGCAGTCCCACTTTCAACAACAGTTTCAGGACACAATCTCATCATCAGCACCAGTTCTACCATGATCGTCAGACAAGTGAGACTGATACCTGAGTTGGTGAAGAATGATACTGATGGACCAATCTTTATCCTTGTTTAATATCCTAATTTAATATGAAGGACCAGAAGGACACCTTTAAATGTGGAGTCTAAAAATCACATTCTAAGAGCATAGTGAAGAATTTCTTATTATTTTTGTACACAATTAATTATAAAATTAGAAACAAGTGACTTGAAAACAATAGTTAAAATAACACTAGATAATGAACAAAATTCTCTTTTTCTTATTTTAAACCTTTGAAAAATACTATTAGCAGCAAAAACTCATATATAGATTTGACAGGAAACTTTTTGTCTAAACATACTGCCTATGAAAGGACAAAATTTTCTCAAGGTGGAATAAAGAAAGGCCTAGCAACATTTTGTGTTGTATCTTACAATGCAGAAAGCTCCTTATACCTTTATTGCATTTATTTCTATGCAGAAATGATTGGAGAGATTTCATAAAGAAGAGCAAATGGAGCCAGGGTATTTCTAGTGCCATTGTATGAAATGAAAGCTCTATTTAGTTTTATTACCAGGAGTCTATTTTTATTGTACTGTAAACTTTATCTGAACAATTTCCAGTTCTCATGGTCATAGCATTCAGATTTTTTTTTCTTTTTGCAAAGAAAAGAGATTTTTTTAACTCATAGAGTGTTTATTTTCTTTCCAAAGAAATGGAATCTGATTAATTCATTTTAGAAATGTATTTTATTTCACATTTGCTATCTCATTGTACTTATGACTTACATAATAGGATATATCAAACAGAATTTCTTAAGAAGAGTTCTCCAGATACTGAGATGACTTAGTGTAGTATCATCTATTAAGTTTTATTCAGGGGAAACAAGATTGAATACCTTTAATTAATCATCTTAACAAAGTAAATTATATATTATAAGAAATCTTGATACTAAGACTATAATAAGTTTATATATATAATTAATAAGGGAATGTAAAATATTACTTGTAAATTGACATTTTCTATCATGACTTCCCAACTCCAAGTAACTGACTCAGAGGTTTAATATTACCTACAAATTTTCAGCCAATAGCTCAGGCTTATTACTAACTAGTTCTTATATTTTAGGTTTACACATATTCCTTCTTTATTCTCTGCCACATGGGGCTAGCTTTATTTCCACAGCACAGTCATCTCCTTCCCTCTCAGTGACCAGCTTGTGACCCTTCTGACTCTGTCCTTTATCATCTCATTATTCTCAGTTTTGGTTTCTCACCTAACTTTATCTTGTGCAGCTGTTTGCCTGTTAGCTTGTTTATTAAACCTATCATAGTGACATATATCCACACAGTGTACAGAAGCACTATTCCATAGCATTTCTCCTTTTTTTTTCGAATGAAAAAGGAAGTTTTTTATATTAACATAGTGAATATATCTAAAACTAAATTATTAAGTAAAAATTACAGTAACAATATATAAACAGAATCCGAGCTTTCCTGTTGTCCTGATGACCCAGTCCCAAATAAACAGACAGAAGCTTATATTAATTTCAAAATGTATGGCCAATAGGAAATTACTAAATAATTTAAATAGCAAGAGACAAGAAAATTGACTGTCTTAAGGACATAACTGTATATATTTTACAAAAATTTTAATTCAAAACAAATATTATTCTCTAGTTTGAGCCAAGAAACTAAATTACACCATTAAGAAGCATTTATGTAAGCATATTTCTTTAGGAATAATAGCTATGAAAATATTTTAATTTTTAAAATTATTTTAAACTCTTGTGATGAAAATATAGACATTATTTCAGAAACAGTCTTCATAAACATAATCTTATAAGTATTTCAAAGATTATAATTTACTTACTCACAAATTACAGTAAATAAAAATTAAAACAAAGAACACTTAGTAATCTTAGAAATAGCCATTGATGGTTTGAAAGTAAACCATATGCAGCCATAAATTAAATAAATTTGTTAAATTATTTAAATAACTATTTATATAAATATTAAAAGGTGAATATTAAATATTAAATTACAAATAGTCCTTATTTATCCTCTGCCACATATGGCTAGCTTCATTACCACAGCACAGTCATCTCCTGTAAATATTACAAGATTCTTATATGATTCTATATTTTTCAGTATATTTTTGTTCATGTATACTATTTCTAAGAAATAATGAACTCACATGACTAGATACAACTATGACAAAATAAAGCCCTTTTTGACCTCTTCAGCTCTGTTGTTTTTCTGTAAGTACCCATGAAGAATAGAACATATTACTGTGAATTTGGCTTTAGAGGCTGTCAAACTTCTCTTCTTCTTACAAACGTGACATTTACAAGTAGAGTTTTTATCATCATGGGCAACAGCTAAAGGCACTGAGAAATTCAAACATATTTTTATGATGTGGCATTGATATTATTTGCATCACAGATAATTACAGAAAATAAAATAGGGTGTTTCATTACTTCAGTTAAATAGAAATGCAAAGAATATTATCATATAAGAACATAAAATAGAAATGGCTGAATATTGATAATAAATATCTTACCAATGACATTGATCTTTCACTCAGTGCTTCTCATTATGCTTGATATCACTCTGTCCAACTTCACTTTAACACATGTGAAAAGCCATCCATCCAAAGTATTTATTCTATACTGCCTCATTATGAATGTTTTATTAATTATTTAATATGACAGTTGATAAGGCAATGTTGCATCAATTAATATATACATGAGTTCATATATATTGGCATCAACACAAGACTGCTGTGG
Organism: Bramus lutescens; assembly: GCA_001685075.1. Lineage (NCBI taxonomy): Eukaryota > Metazoa > Chordata > Mammalia > Rodentia > Cricetidae > Bramus > Bramus lutescens. The sequence goes on from LOEQ01005333.1 coordinate 73,291, forward strand.
GTAAGGCCATCATGTTCATTTTAATTGTTTCTTTTACCAAAATCCTTCTTTACAAAGACATATCTGAACTGACATATGATGAATCATCTAAGTCATTGACATATTAGACTTCTGATACTAATAAAGACTCATTGTCATTTTTAAATGCCTCAAATAGAGTGTAGCATGTAGCATAGGAGAAACAAAAGCAGACAAGTTAGGTAAAACCAGCTACATTGCTATATTAATCCAAAAAGTTGAGTAGGTAATAATTCTAAGTCATTGAACTATCATATAACTTTGAAATAATTATTTAAACTACATGTGCTTTAATTGTATTATATGAAGAATGGATTAAAATGTTTAAAATAATTTTATACAGTTTAAAAATGCTGAGAAATACTCCCCATAAAATGCATAGGCAAAAATGGGAAAGAATTCCGAGTCACGAGTAATATGCTTGCATCATATTAATGTTATCTATTTTTCATACAGTTTTTCTCTCATATTATGAAATAGTAGGTGGCCCATTTCTCTCTGTGTAAGCATGGTTGGCCTTTGTCTTGTGAAGATCCTTCTACCACATTAGCAGCAATCTAGGATGGGCTTCTTCTACCTAAATTGGAACATCTCTATTCTTTACTTAGCTTACAAAGTGATGGGTCCCATTATGATGTTATACCATGCATATTATGTACTATTCTCAGGAATATCTCCCATTGACTTGTCTGGTTCTTCTGCTTTCTTTCACTAGCTTACTCTTTCTCCACTAATATCTTTATTCAGGTTCATGTGCAAAGTTATTTTATAGATTTTTAGAATTATCAAGATAATTCTGAGATTCAGAAATTAAAAAATAGTGAAAATTATTTTATCATTAACAATTTCTATGAAAATTTATTTAGTTTTAGTTTAAATTGTTTTCAAAAAATTATTTGAGGATATATTAGATCAAGCCTGAAGAGATCACTAAGTAATTAAGAAATCTTTTTGCTCTTCTAAAGATCCTAGATTTAGTTTCCAATCCCAATGTACTGCCTCACAACTGTCTGCAAGTCCAATTCAAGGAGATCAAATGCCCTGTGTCCTCCATGGACACCAGTCATGCTTGAGGCTCACAGACATAAAAAAGAACATGAAACTATTTAAGACAAAGGAGAATTAACATATGAGGAGAAGACAAGAAAGTGAAAGTAGAATATGATTGAAATTAAATGCATTGTTATGTTAAAATAAATTAAAGATTTAAAACACATTGTCACACTTTTGAAATTTGTATTGGTGTAAAAAAGTATTAGTTAAATATATAGTGAAAACAACAGCACTAGACACAGAACACTTTGAAATTCTACCCATATCACCTGGTAAATGAATAATTTAAATTCACTAAAAATAACATGGGATAACCATATTTAAAATACAAAATAATTATATCATTTAATTTTTTCTTTGGAAACAGTTTGCTTAATCCATGTAATAGATGAATTAAGTATGTGTCAGCAATATTAAGTATCTTGTTCAAGAAATCCCATATTGCCAATGGCTGAGTTATAGTTTAGTTTCAAATTTAGCTTTTATTAATTTAATTTTCTTCAGAATATTGGACCATTTATTAGGTAATTTCTGTATTTTTCATACTATACTCTGATGATTAATATACATATTGTCCTCTTTTTTATTTTATACATAATATTTTTGAATATAATGAATTGAAATATTCTACAGTTCCATAGAATATAGAAATCAGACATCAAATTTAAAAGCTAAAATGATCTGTGCTATCCATCTGCTCGTGGAACCCAGCTTTTCTTCTTTATGTCTAATCTAGGAAACATGAAAACCATGTCCTTTATCTATATAATTCTTTGTACTCATTATATTTATTTTATCAAATACACATCATATTACATTTAACCAAGCCTATATCTTTTATTTAGAATTTTATTGTTCATATTTTACATTTCACACTCTATTCATTTATATTCAAATCATTTAAATTGTGATTATATTAGTAAAAGAAACACTGCTCAATGATCTATGTAATTAGAAACACATTAAACATAACAAGTTATATTATCTACAAGTGAACAAGTCTAAACATGTTATAAAATGTAAGACATTTAAAATTTTATAAAAAAAGATAATGTGAAAGAAAGAAAATCAGTTATTGGACTCTAATTGTTACTCATTTTGAATTAATTAGGTTTTCCATTAAGTAAGCCTATGGTCTGATTACTTCTATAGATGTTATAATATACCTATGTCTAAACTGGAGAAATAGCCCAATATCTAGAAAAATTTTCTTCGGTATAGGGAATGGTACAACACAATTTATGCTACTCAGAAAGGATGAAGATAATATTTTGTGTTTTATAAAATGGGATATAAAACAACTTTATTATAAAGGATAAATGAAAAATGCAAAATATACCTAATATAATTGGCCATTCTGGGAGTAGTTCACCACATACAGCATATTTTCTTATGTGCTTATGTATGTGTATATATCTGAGGTCAACTACAATACAGTCAATTTTCTAGTTTCCTTTCCAAAAGGACTAGTTAAAAGAGTATAACTGACTAATCCAGAGATGCATTATCATAATCTAGAATAGGGATGTTCAATAAGGAATGATTTTCAGAGTCATTAACGCCCTCGATTACTTGAAGAGTGGAGGATCAATAAAATGGCCAAGTTTCTAAATAATGTTGCCACTTATCAAGAATTAAAAATTTCAGGGTATAAGTATAATCACACAGAGTGCTATTTTCCTCCTGAAGGCAGAGGAGGCAACTGAGGAGCAGAGTCCTTGCCTTTTCCACTCTTCGTCGCTTCCCGAAATTCAACTCTCACTATGAGACATCAGGCGCTTAAGTTAACAAATTACCTAGAAGCCCAGAAGCAGAAGGTTCAGGTGCCGCATTTTTCTCATTTTCTTTGCAAAAGCTTTTATTTGCGTGCATCCCATGAAAAGCAGACAGAGCGTAATAAAAGTAGGAAGAGATAAGTTGCCCCTATTTCAAACATGGCAACGTCTGGGCTCACAGAGGTGACAGTGATCAGACTACTTTTGTCTGTTTAAAAGCATCATAGCATGAATAAAAATGAAGTTCCACAGAGGACAGAAATAAAGTATGATAATAAAACTATTGGGGTTTATGTTCTTTGAAATTAACTGGGAAATTAAATTGGGCACATTTAAAATAGTATTGAAAAAACTTTCAATAGCATAAAAGCAAGGATTTAATGCTCTCCACCTTCTGTGATATGTGGTAGTACAAGCTCTTCTTCACAAACCCCTGTAAATCTTTGCTTAGCAGGTGGTAAGATTCAATAAAAACAGCACTGGGAATCAATTGCTTCACTATGAGAATGCTGTCTTAGAATTCACCCACCTTGCTTTTATAGAAAATTCAGAAATTAGGCTAGTTTTTCACTCTTCTTTTGATATAAACATAAGTTTATTTATTATAGTTTCTTTCTTAGATTATGTAAGCTCCCAAATCTATGTAAATCCAGTTTTCTCATTTTTTTTTTAAATTTGGTAGTTCATGTTTTAGGTATATATGTCTGTCTTACAATTAAAGGTTCTATGCTTAAAGGTGCATAGATTTATTTGAATGCCTCAAATATACAAGTTATTAGATAGGTTGACATTTAATATTAGCTTTCCTAACAGAATANATATATAAAACATGCATATATGATATTTTAAAATGGAATAATGTAATGTGTGGTTGTTAACTGGAAATGCTTAAAACATTGAACAAAATTATGTATTTTGATAAAATATTTTAATTATTCAATTTCTTTTGGTTCAGTATCTTTCTCCTTCACCCTCCTCCTCTTGCTAGTCACCTGGTTTACTCTGTCTTGAGGAGCAAATAAACAGAATATATACATATATACAGTTAGAGGCCCCTAAAATAGCTAATATATTTGTCAAATTTAAATAATTTATTCTTTTTCAATTTCTTTTTATTAGTTTTTCATTTATTTTCTTTTTAAATCACTCATATTTTATTTATATATGGCAGGTAATATTTTTATATGTTTATAGATTAATAGACTCAGAATACTGGGATATTGTTAGCTATATGCTTTGGGATATATTTTAAACTATTGCAAGTGTTACATAAGTAAATTAAAAATTGACTACAGAAACAATTATAATTTCCCCTTTGTTACTAGAATCCATTCATGAAATCTCCCTTCTGTACTTTTAGATCTTTGCACAATTTTGGCATGACTTAAATTTCTCATCTTTGAATTGTGTATAATGTTCAATGCTTATTCTTTATGTTTAAGTATTATTCTGTTAGTAAATTTAAAAGTCTAAATTCAAATTTTGATTTATTTAACATATTTAGAAATCTTTAAAGTAAAATACATAATTCATAAGCATTAAAATAATTAGGAGAAAAATGAAAAACATCATTCTTTTATTTCTCCCTAAGTATTTCTGTTAAATAATCAAGGTTCCTAGATATACATATACAATTACAACACACATTGTCACTTATACTAAATTTTGAGAAACATTGTGACTACTGAGCTACTAATTTTTCTTTTTCCTTTGGCTTTCTCTTTTTAGTTTTTAAATTGATTTTTGTTGAGGTTTACATTTTTTTCTGCTCCCTTCCCTTCCTCTCCCTTTCCTTCATCCCTCTCCCTAGGTCCCCATGCTCCCAATTTAATCAGGACATCTTGTCTTGTTCTACTTCCCATGCAGATTATGTTTGTCATTCTTAGGGTCCTCATTGTTGTCTAGGTTCTGTGGGATTATAATTTGTGGGCTGGTTTTCTCTGTTTTATGTTTCAAAACCACTTATGAGTGAGTACATATGATAATTGTTTTTCTGTGTCTGGGTTGCCTCACTCAAAATTATGTTTTCTAAATCCATCCATTTGCCTGCAAAATTCAAGATGTCATAATTTTTTTTTCTGCTGTGTGGTACTTCATTGTGTAAATGTACTACATTTTCCTTATCCATTCTTAGGTCGAGGGGCATGGAGGTTGTTTCCAGGTTCTGGCTATGACAAACGATGCTGCTATGGACATAGTTGAGCACATGTCCTTGTGGCACGATTCAACATCCTTTGGATTTATAACCAAAAGTGGTATTACTGGGTCTTGAAGAAGGTTGTTTCCTGATTTTCTGAGAAATCACCACCCTGAAGTCCAAAGAGGCTGTATCAGCTTGCATTCCCACCAGCAATGCAGAAGAGTTCCCTTTACCCCACAATCTCTCCAGCATAAATTGTCATCAGTGTTTTTATCTTGGCCATTCTTACAGGTATGAGATTGAATCTTAGAATTGTTTTGATTTGCATTCTTCTGATGACTAAGGAGGTTGAACATTTACTTAAGTGTCTTTCAGTCATTTTAGATTTCTCTTTTGACAGTTCTCTGTTTAAGTCTGTACTCCATTTTTTTTAATTCGATTATGTGTTCCTTTGGTGACCAATTTTTTGACATCTTTGTATATTTTGGAGATCAGACTTCTGTCTGCTGTTGGATTACTGAATATATTTTTCCATTCTGTAGGCTGTTGTTTTGTCTTGTTGATCATGTTTTTTGCTTTACAGAACTTTTGCAGTTTCAGGTCTTATTTATCAATTGTTTCTCTCTGTGTCTGTACTGTTGGGGTTATATTTAGGAAGTGGTCTCCTAATTTTTCAAATTTAAAATAATTGGTGTTACTAATTTCATGGACCAATGTGCCATACTTTTCTTCTTAACCTTCACCTTTGTTTCATAATGTATGTAATTTTTAAGGTTACTGTACTGGAATTATCCAAGAAGATTTTCTTTCTTTCTACAAAATAAAAACTATTGCTAATATGATTAGATATCATTGTCCATATACTTCATTCTCTTAAAACAATTTCCTTCATAATTTGAGAAGGCTATATCTTAATGAATAAAGGGTAAGTAGGTATTATTTTAATTTACTTTTTCTTGTATTTAATGGTTTTGAGTACATTTGTTGTGGAATATCTTTTTAATTATGCAAAGATACATTGAATTTCTGAATTATTTAAGGATGAATTGCATTTGGTTATGTTGCAGAATATTTGTTTAAATTCATAAAGATGTATTGCATCTGTTTTATTATCTGAAGGTCTGTTATGGTTTTACCTTGCCTGCCTAAAGCACCTAATTAGTATAATCAAAAGCTAAATGGCTAATAACATGGGAAGGAAGTGTAGGTGGGACTTCCAGAAAGGGGGAGTAAATAAGAGGAGGAATTTCAGCTCTGGAAAAAAGACAAAGAGACTCCGGGGAGATGCCAGGGGTGAGTCAGACAAGAAGAAAGCAGGAAAGCAGGACATCCAGATTGAAAGGATGGTAAAAAGCCGGGAGGAAAAAATGTTGAAGAATTGAAACAGGGTAAATTGAGTTAAAGGAGCTAGTGGGAAAAGTGTAAGCTAAAGCCAAATATACACAATTAATAATAAATCTTTGTGTCTTTATTTGGGAGTTGGTTGTTAGTCCAAAGAAAAGTCCAACTATAAGTATTTGCCTGCTCCTGGGTCCCTTTATTCCTTTGGTAATGTATATAAAAATCATAGACAATCTGGACTTCAAATTATTAACTTGATGTTCTGAAGCATAGATTTGTTGGCCAATTTTGGATTGATAGAAAAAATATAATTCAATTTTAGATGAGTTTTATTTAATATATCATGCATTGAATCACACTTTACATCAAGATAACATTATTGCTTGAGAAATGATAATAAAATACAACATTTAGCTACTCATATAGTAGACACATAGGCTTACATTACAAAATTGGAGATATGACAGGATTTAAAGCTGTTTTTTAGAAGATAATGAAATAAAGTATATTGGAACTAGTTGAATTTATTAAAAATAATGGATTGGACATAGTATATGGTAGATAGATGATAGATAGATAGATAGATAGATAGATAGATAGATAGA